>APFE030781677.1:164222-206549 GCA_000404065.3 Pinus taeda
GGTTTAAATACTACTAACTAAAACTAAAAATAACTTATTACAAAAATTCAGGATGCGGTTTAAATGACTGTCCTTTTTCTAAGCAAAAATAAAATAAAACTATTTCTAAAATTAAATATAACATCTAACTATTTTTGTATTTGCTCCTTAATATCGCAAACATTCAGCATTGCCTGAGAAGAGTTGGTCGACCGACTTCAACTTATAATTGTGCTGTGAAACGGAATTAGCAAGATTTGGCGCCATCTTTTTGGCAGAATCGATGATGTATTTGGGAATCATCCGTTGACTATGTGATTTTACCATGTATGCCCAATTTAACTTGATTAATCCTGAAATTTCTTCTGCCTTTTCTTTAGCTTTTTGTTTCTAGCGTGGCCTCTTGCAATTTTTTGGGGTTTGCAGATAACTGAGCAATTGGAAGCTTTCCTTTTTGAGTAATTTTCCAGGCGCTAATTGCGCATCGGAAACTGCCTTTGTTTCTTGATTCACGCTTCCTTGATGCATTTTTCACCTTTTGCACCTTTTGGGAGATATAAAGCTCAAACTTTGTGAAAATAATGGTTCTGTAAGCTCTTGACCTGAGTCTTAAACTTTTCATCTCTGTCATCAACACTGTCCGTGTATGTGAGAGTTTGGGGCCTTGCTACTTTCCAATGCAGGAATGAATGCGCTAACTCTATAACTGATGTTTCATTCGACCTTGATGGGCCTGTACTAGCCGCAAATCCCATTACCTTAGAATTATCTTCCCCAAGCAGATTAGGTGTGCCTTCCTAGATGGAAATTGGATTCCTGCCTTTCTTCCTCATAGTATCCTGCATACTGTCTTGTATAACCTTTTGTTCTTCGTTCCTGCAGTTTACAAATGAGGTGAAAGTAACGATAAAATAATGACAGGAAAGCTTTAAATGCCAAAGATATGCAAAAGCACGCCACCTTACATGAACTGGCTCCTTGATAAACACAAAACCATATTTTATTAATAACTGGCATATAGCTCATTAATTATCATTAAAATGTGTGACCAGTTCTTGGTTTATGGAAAAAAAAAAAAAAATCTTGAATATTGAGCAAGGAAAATCTTCGATGGAATGATTCTGCGGTTTGCATCGCAGTATCGTAGATCGCATCATCATATTATCGCAATTTTTGTTGTGTCGCATTATCGCAATTTTCGCTGCATCGCAAGATCGGAATATCGCAAAATCGCAATATCGCATGATCGCAAGATTGTAATATCGCAATATCGCATGATCACAACGTCATTTAATCGTTATGTATATTTTATGTGTTTATGCGATATGCCATATGCGATATCGCATATCGGCGATTTTGAGGTTTTCCAACGTGAGTGCTCATTGATGCATGCGATGCGATGGAGTTTCGCATCACAACCTTGCATTTTTTAGCTCATAAGAAGGCATCCTATCATTTTTTGCGCGATGCAATATTTCTTAAGGAGTGAATTTACTTCCTTTATCATGAAACTTAAGCTTTTTAGATTTTTCAAAGGTATTTTCCTAAGTCCATGATGGTAAGCTTTATCCAAAACAAAGTATAAGCACTAATTGATTTTTTAGAAATTTTTGACTAAGGGTCCCCACTTGTTTAGTATTAGCAATAACACTATATAAAGAGGGGGGTTGTTGGTGGCCACAACAGTTGGTGATTCACTTGGAAGAACCAGTTATCTTTGTTTTTCTATTGAATTTTCTAAACTTCCAAAACAGAAAAATTTTCAGAAAGTTAAACTTTATTATGGAAAGATAAAGTACATTATGCTCTAACCTATCAATGACATTTTGTTTCAACTATTTTCGACTTTGATTATTTCTTCCTCTACTATCCTGTATTTACATCAACGTCATTACTTGTCTGTAAAGGTAAAACAAAGTCTTCTCTGTAAAACCAGTTTTAAATATCTCATTTGTCATAGGTAAAGCATCTGCGCCACAGTTGTTTATGCTCGACAGGGTACCTATTAACCCCCCACAATGATCATGTATCCTACTTAAAGCAACCTAACAACTTCCAACGAAAGATCCATATCCACACTTATGCTTGGTTCTTACTCTTAAAGAACAATTCTTGGTTGATAGCCAATTTATGACACACTCATACTCACTTGATTTATAACTTTGCTTAATAAGGCTGCTCGTGATGAGACCCTTCCTTTGATTGCAACATCTGATCCTTGCCCTGTTTTGTGGTATGCAGTATTTGAAAGTCAAACGATTATAATAATTTGATTATGATAAGTCGTCATGATAAAGACCCCCTCTCATTTCTTCACGATGAATGTATCCTGATTTGTTCCTCTGAAATTTGTATTCCTTAGTAAGGGAGGAAGTCATGTTTCCTTAAGATAGCTCTGGAAACGAACAATAGTAGAGTTTTTGTGGAAATAGTTATTACTACAAGAAATCTTTTTTTGTTTATTGACTACCTTTCATTGCAACTGATATAAAACAATTTCTTCACTAAAGGTTGTTTTCATCAAACTTTATGAAGTTGAAACTAGTATCATATCTAGGTTAGAGTCTTTAATTGTATCTTTCAATAATAAATATCAATTTTCCAAAAGATTTGCTATTTATACAAGCGAAAAATCAAAATCTGAAAGAGAATTGGTATATATTCGTAAATGCCTAAAGTAACCATTCACAGCTGGTTTTATTATGAAAAGAAAAACAATTAATCCTACAAAATAGAATAATAATCTTCTATGGAAAATATTTTTTGAGAATTTGTGCGTTAACAGGCAAAGAGTCTCTTTTATCTGCTAAATCCTGTAACATAAACGTTGATGGACCTATGACTTCTACAATTTGAAAAGGACCAAGCCACATTTTTTGAAATTTTGTATGTTTCCCTTTTTCTTCATGAGCCTTATCCCATTTTAAAACTAAATCTCCTATCTGAAAATCTTTTCTGCTCATTATGCTTGAATAAAAAGAGGATTTTACTAGTGCTTGATGATGAGCATGGGTTTTCTTAGCCTGTTCTCGTTATTCTTCCAATTTGATTATTTCGATTTGTCTTAGTTGTAGGGAAGAAGCTGGTATTTTATCAATGTATTGAACTAGAGACAAAAGGGGAATTGCCAAATGAGTCGGAAGAACCACTTCTTTCCCATAAACCAAATTAAAGGGAGAAGTGCCGATGGAAGCTTTTTGCGTTATTCGGTCTGCCCATAAAGCATAAATTAAAGACTTATGCCAATTTTTATGATTTTGGTCAACTATTCTTTTGATAATCCTGATTAGGTTTTTATTTGTAGACTCAGCTAACCCATTGCCCTGTGGGTAATAATTGGCCGAATATTTAAGTTTGAATCCTCTTTTAAGTGCAAATTCAATCATTGCATTTCCAGAAAAGTATGATGCATTATCAAACATTAAAGCGGAAGTCAATCCAAACCTAGTGATTATAAATTGATCTATGAACTCAATGATATTTTCAGCATTAGCCGTCTTGAGTGGAACTGCTTCTACCCACTTAGTAAAATAATCCGTTGTTGTAAGGATATATCTATGCTGCTTAGAAGAGTGAGGAACGATCTCACCTATTATGTCCAATCCCCATTAACTGAAAGGTTGCTCAATGTTAACTGGCTGTAGTGGCAAGGATGGCTTCTTTTGTCTCCCAGCAGTAGTTTGGCAGACTTGACATTTCCTCACGTAACTATGCGAGTCTTTGAATAATGTGGGCCAGTAATAGCCCGCGCGCAAGATTTTATGTGCAGTAGCATCTCCAGCATAGTGTCCCCCTGTTGGCCCATCATGGAGTTCCTACAAAACTTTTTCAGCTTCAGATTTCTTAAGACATCTAAGGAGAATAGAATCATAATTTATTCTAAAAAGAATATCATTTATGAGCTAATATTGTTTGGCTTTCAACCTTAGAGCTCTTTTCCTAGTATGGTCGAGGTGTGAAGGAGCATATCCGTCCTTAAGATAATAAATGATATCGGCGTATAATGACTCAGCATTGTTTAGGCTTACCTCGCACATTTGTACCTCTACAGATGGATTTTCAGAAATTCGCGACGCTCCAGCCAGCATTTTGCAAAAGCCTTGACCTTTACAATGTTTGCTGGTTTGATTTCTATGTCATATTCTTATAAAGCAGTAACCCAATTGGCCCTTTTCTCACCCACATCCTTCTGTACTAGAAGATTCCTTACTGCTGGAAACGGTACTATAATTTTAGTATGGGTTTTGAGTAGAAAAGGTCTGAAATATTTGATTGCTTTGAAAATAGCATAAGCCTGTTTCTCCACATCTGAATAATTTACTTCAGCACCCTGTAAATTTGAACTGAAAAAAGCAATTGGGGTTTTCTCCTTTTATTGATTCGCTTGAGTGAGTATCGCAGCATATGACCTATCTGAGGCAAATGTATATAAAACAAAAGGCTTTGAAAAATTTGGAGTTGCTAAAGATGTAGCATTAATAATAGCTTGTTTAATCAGGTTGAATGCTTCGTGTTCATCTTAGCCCTATTTAAAATTTGAGTTCTTTTTAATCATGGCTTGTAAAGAAGACACGATTCTTGAAAAATCGGGAACAAATCTCTTTACAAAGTTGATCTGACCAAAGAAAGATTGCATGGTTTTTTTGTTGTGAGGTAGGGATATTTCAGAAATCTCTTTGATTCTGTCGGAATCGATGTGAATTCCATATTTTAACACTATGAATCCTAGAAGTTTCCTTTGACTTAATGCGAAAAAAGATTTTTTCGGGTTAAGTGAGATTCCATACCTTAAATCTCTAAGATGGTTGCTTCACTTCTTGGAATACACGGTTATATCATCCAAATAAATTACTACAGATTTATTGACTAAACCTTTGAATACGATGTCCATGGCTCTCTGAAATGTGGCACCAGCATTAGTCAAACCAAATGGCATCTTTCGATATGCATATGTGCCCCATTTAGTTCTGAATGTGGTTTTTAATTGATCATCAGGTTGTACCAATACTTGATTGTATCCTGAAAATCCATCCAAGAAAGACATTAATTCTGAGCCTGCCACTGCCTGCAATATTTGTTCCATAGGTGGTAAAGGAAAATTATCTTTTTGGCAGGCCTTGTTAAGGTTTCGAAAGTCAATCCAAATTCTAATATCTCCATTTTTCTTTCTAACAGGTACCATATTGGAAACCCATTTAGAATGTCTGACGGGAAAGATTATTTTGGCCTTCAATAACTTATTGAGTTCAGTCTTTATCTGATTTTCTAAATTGGGATGGATCTTTCTCAATTTTTGTTGGACAAGTTTTTCATTATCGATCATTGGAATAGTATGCTAGATGATGGAAGTGTCGTATGTTTTGAGTTCATCATAGTTCCAAGCAAAAACGTTTTTATATTTCTCAAAAGACGAATATATGCTGATTTTTCTTCAGGGGCTAGGCCAAGGCCTAGATTAACGTTTTGTGGTTTGGCATCGGTTCCTAGGTTTACTAATTCGTAATTCAGTTGAAATTTGGAGTTTTGAATTGGTAGACCTTTTAAACGATCTTTCAAATTGTACAGGTCTTCCAACTTGACCACCAACTTAGGTATAGCATTGTTAGTGCTATCTTGTTGCAATTGTCGATCATGTTTGTCTTCGTCAATTATTTGATTGGAGTAGGATCCTTCAGATGTGAGGAAATTCACGATATCAGGATCGTTGTTGAATATTTTCCAATTTGTGATGTTATCAGGAATAGAAGGTCTAAAGATTAATTCTATTGAGAATCTATCTAGACTAAAATCTTCTGAAGGAATGAGCTTAGAAGCTACGTTGGCTAAAAGGTCTGCACTTGCATTTTGGAGTTTGGGAATTGATGAAATATTAAATGCTATAAAACGCTTAGTAAGATCTTGAACTAAATATTGATAATGTTTTAAATGACCTGATAAACAGTGTATAGTATTACGTACCTGTCTGACTACAATTTTAGAGTCTCCGAAAACATGGAGGTACTTGACGTCTAACCCGATTGCTTTGTACAATCCTTGGAATAAAGCCTCATATTCTGCTATATTGTTAGTGCAATCAAATTTGAGTCTACATGTTAACATAGTTTTATCTCCTTCTAGACTAATTAGCATGCATCCTACTCCTGCTCCTTCGTTAGATTTAGAACCATCAAAAATGATTTCCAAAACAAAGATTTATTCACAACACTATCTAAAAAATTGATACATTTTGAACTATTCGTTTGAGAAAAAATTTCGACTTGGGATAAAACAAAATGTTTTAAATAAGGTGACGTATGAGCATTAAAATTGCTGAAGAAAGAATCCACTGAGTAATTTCCAATAATGCTATTGTTATATGTTACTGGTTCATTTTCCCCCTCTAATTCCGTTACTATGTATTTCTGATGTAGTTCTCATTCAATTTTTATTTGATTTTGTTTACCGTTGTAGAGCAGCCACATGAGCGACCAGTCAGTTGCGAAGTATCCATGAAGTTTTTCTGACCAATCCCTGCTAAGAATTAAGCCATAAAATTCTGAAATATCAGCAACTAAAATGTCAATAACTTGACATACCTTTGGGTTGGATGACAGCCTTATGGTTACTTGAGTTAGTTCGTCAATCACTTCGACTTGTGACCGATCTAGCTGAACTATGCGCACAGCGGATTTTTGTGGTTGAACTTTTAACTTAGTACATATGGACTTTCGTAAAATATTCGATGAAGCTCCAGAATCCACTAAGCAATTATGTACATTCTTATTGAAAATTTCATAAGTAAGGAGAAACGGGGGAGTATGAGATCTCGATCTTCCTCCAATTAAAGCGATGTCAGTTGGATCAATCTTGTTGGTTGCATTAGTTGGAGGTCTTCCCATGTTATGGGAAGCTTGAGAAAGTACAGCGGCCGGCAAAGGTGCGATTGGCACAGCATGTAATTCTTTCAACATTATCTTTTGTTGGTGCTTTAACTTGCTCAATTCGTAAAGAGTGATATTGGCCCTGGTCTTTTTCATGTCTTCTATAATACTTTACTCCATTTCATCTGAAACGATCAGCGTTTTAGATGGAGTTGATAACTCTGTTTGGACTGGGCTAGTTTGAGTCATTTTAGATGTTGTTTTCTTTGTTCCGACTTTATCCTTTGTTGAAGAGCTTGCGCTCTTTGGCTTGGGGGTAGTTTGGGGAGGATCAAGCTGATTTCTACTACGTGTGCTAACTGGGAATACTTCTTGATTTTCTTCCTGTGGGAGCATGAAATCCCACATTCCTTGTAATTCTACAACTTCTTCTTCATCGATTTGCCCTTCAGTGGCAATTTCCTCTTCCTCTTCTTCGGATTCAGCACTTGAAATAACATTGGGAGGCTTTGAATCCGTTGAAGGGCTTCTTTCAAAAGCTCTGTAGGGCTTTTTTGAAGAAGTTTCTGCTACTTGCTTTTTGATGTCGACCATTTCATTAGACATGGCCTTTAGAATTTTTTGCAATCCTTCCAAATCGAATGGATCTTTTGCTTGTTTCTTCTTGGAATCTTCTTTGAAGGTGACTTTCTTGGATTTCCATTCCTCTATCGCGGATTTCTTCTCTAGGGCTATTATATATTTCTCCACTGCTATTGCTTCTTTCATGTTTTCGGCTAACGTTGTTTTATTAGCCCTGTCCACGAAGATTGCTATGTTTGATGGTAAAGCAGTGATATACCATTCACTTCACACTTCTTCGCTAGGCTGAGAAGCAGCAGGAATTTTGTTTAAGATTTTATTGAACCGTAAATTGAAATCTTTGATAGATTCCCTTGATTCAGCCCTAAGGTTGGATAGGTCATTGATTAGGGTTTTCGTAGACCTGTCATCACCAAACTTGGTCAGGGATTGTTCTTGGAAGATGTCCCAACTAGTGATAAATCCAGAGGGTAATGAGAAATACCATGATCCCGCTGTTCCCTGCAGAGTATAAGGAAAAAGTCGAACAACAGCGTCTTTATTGGTCACCCCATTGAGATTAATGGATAGCATAAAGTTGTTTATATGCTCTTCTGCTAGCATGCATGCCTCAGGATTAAACTTAGGCAGCCATTTCTCAGGATGGGCCAGTATTTGACTCAAGGGTGCAGGCATTAAGACTACCCCAGGGTTGTTCCATGGAGATTGGGCCATCACTAATCTACTAACATAGGAAAGTGCAGAAGATGATCCCTGTGGATGGGAAGATGAGGGTATTACGATTGCAGATGATTTAGGAGGAGTTGTGAGGGTTCCAGTGCGTGGATGAACGATGATCTGAAGTGGAGGAGTGGATGGTTGACTTCGCGGTGGAGAGGTTGAGATGGATGATGATGATGAAAGAGTCTCACTATCAGACTCTTTAGGTGATTTCCTTGCTCTTTTTCTTTTGGGTAGAGGTAATTTGGTTGGTTGAACGCCAAACTTTTCACTCTTTAATCTGGTCAGGGGATGAGCAGGGTTATATTGTGAGGTCACGCTGCCTTGAGATTTATCAGATCTTTGAGGAGAAATAGAAAATAACTGAAGTTTGTGAATCAAAGACTTGACTTCAGGAGGTTCGTTAGTAGATTGTTTTGAAATTTCAGGGTTTTTAGCAGCGGTTGATGCTCCAACGACTTCCAACTCTGGGTTTAAGTGTAATGGAGAAGTCGGGGGAGATGGTGAGGGCGATTTACTCTCAGAATGGTACTTAGATTTAGATTTTCTTGCCATTCATAGTTCAGGCCCTCCTTCTAGCGCCAAATATGTTGAAGCCCCGAAAATTGGGTCTACAACAAGGGGGATACCCACCCGGCCCGGACCTTGGTTGGAAGCTCCTTATCTGTTTGGTATAGCGGGTCCCACTGGGGATGTGGGACTAGTTTCCCAATTTTTGAGTGTGTGCGTGTAGAATTGGATGTTTCTGATCTAATGATTCCTATTTAAGATGTTTTAATTCTAACTTTAATCTAGTGCTATGCTATTGTATTCTAATAAACAGAAAACATCTAAATCTATACTAACCCAGGGTGTAATTCTTCTATTATACGATCTAAAAAGATTTCAAATAACAACTTCTAATAAAGATCATTCAGCTATTATGAGAAAAGAATTCAATAAAGATGAACCACTTCGTATAAAAAGTTAGACGAAAAAGTTGTGAAAAACATATCGCATAATGAGTTATTCATACATTAAGCATCAATAAATAGCTATCACCGTACAAAAGTGCCAAATGATAACTCATGCATTCACGCATTAATATATAAACAACTAAAACTGAATATCACTTTAACACATAAGAAAAAATGGTTAAGAGATAAAAGTACCATTTATAACTAGTCCTACTCATGAGCTTCAAGCGACGATGATTTATCTCTCCTTGATCTAACATCCACTAAGAGTACAGAAGTGCAACATCAATAGCAGATATTAAATTCAAACATTAACAAATCCTGTTCCATTCATTCATCAAAACCTCCTCGGAGGGTGCAAAAGTGCATGTTCTGAAGACAAATTTTTGACAAATTTATGGACCCTTCTCTAAATGCATGAGAAGGGTTTAAATACTACTAACTAAAACTAAAATTAACTTATTACAAAAATTCAGGATGCGGTTTAAATGACCGTCCTTTTTCTAAGCAAAAATAAAATAAAACTATTTCTAAAATTAAATATAACATCTAACTATTTATGTATTTGCTCCTTAATATCGCAAGCATTCAGCATTGCCTGAGAAGAGTTGGTCGACCGACTTCAGCTTATAATTGTGCTGTGAAACGGAATTAGCAAGATTTGGCGCCATCTTTTCGGCAGAATCGATGACGTATTTGGAAATCATCTGCTGACTATGTGATTTTACCATGTATGCCCAATTTAACTTGATTAACCCGGAAATTGCTTCTGCCTTTTCTTTAGCTTTTTGTTTCTAGCGTGGCCTCTTGTAATTTTTTGGGGTATGCAAATAACTCAGCAATTGGAAGCTTTCCTTTCTGAGTAATTTTCCAGGCGCTAATCGCGCATCGGAAACTGCCTTTGTTTCTTGATTCGGGCTTCCTTGATGCGTTTTTCGCCTTTTGCGCCTTTTAAAAGATATAAAGCTCAAACTTTGCGAAGATAATGATTCTGTAAGCTCTTGACCTGATTCTTAAACTTTTCATCTCTGTCATCAACACTGTCCGTGTATGTGAGAGTTTGGGGCCTTGTTGCTTTCCAATGCAGGAATGAATGAGCTAACTCTGTAACTGATGTTTCGGCCGACCTTGATGGGCCTATAGTAGCCGCAAATCCCATTATCTTAGAATTCTCTTCCCCAAGCAGATTAGGTGCGCCTTCCCAGATGGAAATTGGATTCCTTCCTTTCTTCCTCATAGTATCCTGCATACTGTCTTGTATAACCTTTTGTTCTTCGTTCCTGTAGTTTACAAATGAGGTGAAAGTAATGATAAAATAATGACAGGAAAGCTTTAAATGCCAAAGATATGTAAAAACACGCCACCTTATGTGAACTGGCTCCTTGATAAACACAAAACCATATTTTATTACCAACTGGCATATAACTCATTAATTATCATTAAAACGCGTGACTAGTTCTTGGTTTATGGAAAAAAAAAATTTCTTGAATATTGAGCCAGGAAAATCTGCGATGGAATGATTCTGTGGTTTGCATCGCAGTATCGCAGCATCGTATTATCCCAATTTTTGTTGCATCGCATTATCGCAATTCTCGCTACATCGCAAGATCGCAATATCGCATGATCACAAGATCGTAATATCGCAATATCGCATGATCGCAACATCATTTAATCGTTATGTGTATTTTATGTGTTTATGCGATACGCGATATGCGATATCGCATATCGGCGATTTTGAGGTTTTCCAACGTGAGTGCTCATTGATGCATGCGATGCAATGGAGTTTCGCGTCGCAATCTCTCATTGTTTAGCTCATAAAAAGACATCCTATCATTTTTTGTGCGATGCCATATTTCTTAAGGAGTGAATTTACTTCCTTTATCATGAAACTTAAGCTTTTTAGATTTTCCAAAGGTATTTTCCTAAGTCCATGATGGTAAGCTTTATCCAGAAGGAAGTATAAACACTAATTGATTTTTTTTTAAATTTTGACTAAGGGTCCCCACTTGTTTACTATTAGCAATAACACTATATAAAGAGGGGGGTTGTTGGTGGCCACAACAGACTCCTATGCATTGTACTCTTGATGCTAATTCACCTTCTCTTTCTCTTCTCTGTGTTTACAATTAGTCAAAACTTAGTTTATTTTGCTATTTATATACATACATATGAAAACATCACAACTTAATTGACTGTTTAAACAACCCAGAAGCCTCAGTGTACGAATCTAGGCTCTAATACCATTTGCAACACCCCAAAATAATTAGTACACAATATTAATAATAAAACCTTTATGTAACCTCCCTATTCATCTAACCTATGTGTCACCTTAACCCACTCTAGGCGAAGTGAAATGACTCCCAACTTGGCGCAGGTTAACGGTTTTGAATGACACACAGGCTTCCTACATGACAACCTTAATTAGGCGATGTACATGCATGCCACCTGCTCGCACCTTGGTAGAGGTGATGGCTCCTCTACTCGATGATTAATACAATGATAAGTTTTGGTACGCAGCATTTGGACTTGGTAGAGATATTTACCCTGAAATGAATTGTTGTTATGGTTTTTCACCTTCTTCCACACTGTGAGAGGTGGAGACACAACTTTGTTAATGTGCAAGGTAAGGAAGGGTTCCCTTTTCCTAAGTGGGGTTTTGCTGATTTTCGGAGGCAACAATCATATAGAAACGGGAGGGAAGTGAATCACTCTGGTTTTTGGTTTGGAAACACAAATTCCTTTTCATTCATGGCTTAACTCAACGCTGGTGCATGTATGGTCTACAATTTGGAATCTTACTCCGAGAGCCGAACGAAAATAAGCTTCCATCATCAAGGTTAGGCTCTTTCTGGTTCGAACACCCTCATGGTTTAAGACTCATCTCGGATTTGTGATTAATGGTGAATGTTATTTGTATTCCAAGCATACGGAGTTCCAACAATGACACCCTTCTTCTTAGGTAATAAATTCCTTGCCCTATTCTTTTGTTGTTTAAGCATTCATCGCCGCTATTCAACTCAATGTCTGGTTCTAACTGGCTATTTGAATTGTTGCACAGGTATGGTTCGACCCTATTGTTGCTTGAAGAGTCTTTCAAGGGGAATAACCCGAACCAAACATATCTACTTTTGACAGGCTAGTTACCTTACCTCTATTGTTTGTCTGCTTATATGAGATGCTTGCTTGACTCCAAAAGGAGGTGAGAGAGTTTGCTGGCCTTCAACACAGTCAAACCCTCACCACAACCAAAGTTCCACAAGGGTTTTTAGAAAATGAAGGTTAGAGAATTAATGCGACCTGTTGGGTTTGCAACAGTGTTTAAGGAGTATTTCTGAACTATTCGAGCTATTGTTAATATGGATACAACATTCATTGTTTTTTCCTATTGTATGAACCCTTTTGTGTCTGTAATAAGTACTGGAAGGTCATGGACCACTGCCTAGCCTCAGTCCTTAATCAGTGGGCTATAACAACATTTTTAATGAAGTTTATATGAAGATATGCAGAGGTAGAACATCTGCTGAGGTTTAGGTCAGTAAAATACTTCAAATTATATATATATATATTATTTCACTTCTTGAATTGCTCTGGAATTCATGCTTCTCTTCAATTTAGTTTGTTAACTATTTGAGCTTTGCAATTATTTGTATGAATGGTCTAGTGTGAATGCGATATTAATGGAGTTAATGGTATTAGCATGGCATGAATATTGAAAACACGGAAGTATACTCAGTTTTTGTATAAATGTTTATAAGTTTGTTACTTGGTTTCGCTCTTGATAACCACGAAAGTCCTTCCACATAGTGTTTTGGATTTTCTTGTTTAGAATGCATTGTAAACCAGTTTAGTTCCTTTTTTTTTATAAAGTAGGATACATGTACAGACAGTATGATTTGGTTTCCATTCTAGTAGTTTACAGTTTGACAGGCTATGGATAAGAGTTGAAACTCTATTGTTAGGATAGCAATAAATGTATTTCCTTTTTATACAGTCGATATACATAAGTTCATGATTCTATAGTAAAGTAATTTTATTCTTTACATAGCAGATATTAAATAAATTCAAGATCCTACATTAAAGTAATTTTCTTCTTTACATAACAGAGATTAAATAAGTTCAAGGTTCTACAATAAAGTAATTTTCTTCTTTACATAGCAGATATTAAATAAATTCAAGATTCTACAGAACTGCTAGGTTAGAGTAAATGAACCGTATAACTAGAAGAATATTATGCATTTATTTTCTTCTCTGGAATGTGAATGAGTATGGTAATCAAATACTTTCCTTAATTGCTCAGTGTCAAGTTAAGACAAGAACTGATGTCATTACTTCTAATGCATACCAATTTAATTGCCCGAAAAAATTAAATTTTTCCTTTGAGTACTTATATGCGTGAGTTGTGTACTTCATGAGAATTAATAGTCCTTATGGAAGGTCTCACCACCCAGCCATGGACCTGGCAATTACGTCCATGGTCCCCCACCAAGCACTTCTCCTATCGATTGGAACAAATACAGTCGGGTATCTTGGGTGTCAGGACTTAAGTCCCACCTCAAGTCCCATAATCATTCGATTGTTTGCCATCAATATTGAAAAATATTCTGACTGATATCACAACCTAGCTCAAGCAAAAATTCCTGCAGCCCCCTTGTTGCCCTTTCCTTTTCTCTTTTGGAGAAAAGTAGTGGAAATTGTTTTTGTTTTCCCTTTCTTTCTTTTTTTATTCTTTTAGCAATCTGTCCAAAGTATTTAAATAATAAATAACATTGTTTGTTCTAGCTATTTTTAGGCCCAAAAGTTTAATAGTAACAAAAACATAAATGCAATTTTAAACTAGATGAAAAATTTTGTTTGTTGTGTGTCACATCCATTAAATGCAATACTACGAAAATTTCCATCTTGTGAGTTTGAAATTCCCTTCCATTTTATGTCCATTCTTTAAATTATTTTCGGTAACACTATCGAGAAACTAAATTCATATATATATAGAACCCCACAAACAAATCATTGCGTTATGGTTGGTATAATGAAAGAAAGATTTTGGACGTAAAATAACTAAAAAGGGTGTTGGTAGTTGATGATTCAAATTACAGTGAAATGCTTAGGGAATGAAATACAACCAACGCATTTAAAAATAAAAAATATTCAAATGTTGTGTGATTCGACTTAACTTTAAATTGTGATGATCTTTCGCTATCGTTTGAGACGTGTGTTCTACCATTTCCAGTCTTTGAGACATGGCCATGTACTTCGTCTGTGCTGCATTTTTCTTTCGGAGACGACAGTATTCCACCAGTTTTTCAAGGATCTGAGTCGATGATCGATTCTCCCCCAGAACTCATAGCGTCTGGCGCGGTGTCATTGAGGAATTTCATTATCTTGTTGTTCAGATTTTCGACAACGTCTCCAGATGGGCATGGATACACTGTGTGGTTTTTTATTATTAACAAAGCAATCTTGAGACGATCGAATAACCTCCCTGGCGTTGCCTATTGGGTAAATGTTGCATACAAGGTGTACTATCTTTATTACTCTTGGAAGGCCATCTCCAATAATGGAATTTTGTATGGCGCTACCTATTCAATAACCTCTCTGGAGAATCGAAGCGGGTTGTTTGACTTCACACAAGTGTGCTCCACGTAACGAGCAACCAAATTACAGTCATCAAAACTTTCAAAAAGATTTCAAATTTGTTTTTACATGACAGTGTTGTTCCTCGTGCCAGAGTAATGGATTTGGGACTCAGACGAAGCATATTCGCTTCACATTCAATCTCGGTGGTCCATTAAAAATAAAATAAAAAAGTCAACATCAACTTATTTTCCCCGGTCAATATAGAGATCCTTATCCGTGAACTTAAATCGACTGCAGATTCCCAGAATATTTCAGGATCTGATGGACATGGGCACGGTCAAAAAATTAACCATGCCTATGTCAGTCAGATCCCGAAATATTCCAAAAATCTGCAATCAACTTAAAGATGGCAGATTCCTATGACGAAATATGTAAATTTGAAAATGAAATAATAAAATAGGAAGAATCATAAGAATCATCATACTTACTTTAGAAGTTGAAACCAAAAGTCATGACATCATTGTATATATATGTGTTCTTGGTTAAAGGGAAATTCTTTGAGCTTTGTGAGTTACATTGGCCTAACATGGTAATGATATGGCCAAGTTTACACACCTGTATCATTTAGTGTCGCTCCTCTCCTTATCAAAATCCTATACCTCTACCAAAATATGTTTACTTTTATTGATCAATGCACATTCCAATAATCATTCCTAAGGTTGAAAATATCCTTGTTTCACACCTCTTCATTTTCAACGCTCTCTCTTGTGCCCATTTTTTTTTATCATGCCTCTTCTTTCCCAAGTAGAGAAACGCTCATTTCCTCTCACAACACTAATGCCTCCTTGGTTACCCATCGAATCCTATTTCTATTGAAATTCCTCTTGTAGTGTTGACATTGCCTTGCTCTCCCTGTGATTTGAACTATATTAAAAGAAAACTGCGAAAAACTTTACTTCTCAGAGGGCTCACACATGGTTTATTTCCAACAAAACTCTGCATTGATTACAAGTTGGGTGAAGAATCAATTGTATCCCCCATTCTCAGAATATTTGAAATATCATTGAATGCCTATTTTCCCACTTTTGTTTTACGACACCATGGTTTTCCCTTCACAACATCATGAATTCATAAGGGCTCAATGGAGGTTGAAGGTGAGAAAAAACCATTTTGTTTGGTATCAAATTGAATGCGAGGAAAATTCATTGTTGGGTATTCCTTAGATGTTGTTTTCAATATTTTCATAAGAATATTTATAACTACTTCCCTTATCCATTTTTTTAATGTCATACCTTTTGCACTGGGTGTGGAATATTGCTTTGTTTGTTGAAGCCTTGGTTAATCCAAGTGGGAATTGGTGTTTATTGATCTTTTCCTTCAAATCACTATGGTCAATAATTGTTTTCTATTGTTGGTGGTTTTCAATTCCATGGTTTTGGTAAACCATGGTATCCACCCATTATATTCAAGAGGTGGAAGAAAACAAAATAGAAATATAATCTTACATTGAATTTTACCATATACAACTATTCATTATTTTTAGTTCATTCCTTATATAGTGTAGATCAATGGTATCATAGTGACCTATTCTTAATCCTTTTTCATGCATGTTCCTAATGAGCTTAATTTATAATTAATTAAGGGTTGAACTACTCGATCATTTTCAAGATCATCCTCCTAGACCCCATTGACCTCCCATGGTGGAAAGAAAGAAAGATGAGGGAGTACGAGATCCTATTAAAATATTGCTCGAGGAAGCCTTGCTGCAACAAATGTATGAAATGATGGATAATTTTTCCCAAAGCCTTTGACAAATGACAATAGCTAATGCATATTCATTAAATAGTCACTTTGGAGGTGCCACACCCTTCAAGGTACAAGTTAGTTTTGACATACTTGTATTCAAAGGTCAAATAGATACATATACTCTAGAAAGATGGTCTAATTTGATGGAAGTGTATTTTTTTGTCCATAATTTTTTCAATAGAGAAAGTATTACCTTTTAACTCCTTAAAGTCACCCCCCATGTCAAGGATTGGTGGGAGACTTATTGTGAGAAAAGGGCCATAATGAAATCCATAAATTTTTCAATGGCACCTACTTGGAGCTCTTTCAAGGATCACAAAGGAACAATATTACGTTGTTGGAAGCTATGAATACTAGTACATGAGATAGACCACGTTGTAGTAGGAGAAGGATTGAAAGGTGTTATAGTTCAAAAATATCTTCCACGCCTTCTACACCAAGTTGGGTATCAAATAATTTGAGCAACATTTGGTGCTCAAATGTTGTGGTGGTTTGCACAGATACATCTAGATAGAAATGCAATTTTTGGACATCTCTTCACTTTCTGTAGCGTACTAATATGATGTCAAAATTGAGTAGAAATTTAAACAGAAGAAGAAATGTTTTGGATCTATGAATTCCTCATATAAAAGTAGGGAAAAGGTAGCCAAAACCTAAAAAATAAAGAATAGAACTAGGATGGAACACACTAGGACAAACCATCTAAGCTGCAAAGAAAAGAGGGAAATGGGAGGATGAATAAAAACATAAGAAAGTGGTATAAATTCCATAATATCCCTTACAATAACATCGATGAATGTCTCTCAAAGAAGTTATTGGTGGCTGAGTTGAAATCCTCAAAAGTTATATGTAGGTTTCTACTCTAAATTAGATTTCCACAAGGGGAAATGGATCATTGATGTAGAACATAGTGCCACCATTTCTCCCACCAAGGTCTAGCCAAGTGATCTAAAAGGACCAAAGGAAGGTGTGAAGGTTTTCCACTCATAGATATAGGTGAAGGGTGCTCCATTGCACTTCATTGTCAATAGTGGAAGGCAAAATATCCTCATATTGAAGAATGTTCTTAAGTGGTTGGACTTTTCAACAACACCAAGCCCACAACCATACACCATCAGGTTTCTCAACCAAGGGTCAAATCTTTGTATGAATAAATATTGTTTCCTCCCCTATGGCATTAAGCCCTTCAAGGATGATTCATTGTGTGATATCTCCCTCGTTGAAGTTTTTGATGTTTATTTAAAGTTTGTGGAAGCATAATGTTGTTTATGAGTCTAGACCTTGCATTGTCATTATTAATTTGGGCAAACAATTGAACAAGATACTAGAAGGTAGTTTCACCTACTTCCATTTCGTTGATCACTGCTAAGAAACGTAGGAAGGTCATCTCTTGGACTAGGAATTTTGTCCTCTTTTTTATTCAATCTCAAAGTGAGAAGAAGGTTGTAGCCACATCCATGACCTCCACATAAGGACTCTCCAAGTAGCAAAAATAAGTGGAAAAGGTCATGGAAGAGTACACAGACATATTATCCTCACCCACCCAAGTAGATTTGCAATATCAAATCAAGAATTTAATTGATCTAACCCCCAACGCAACTCTACCCAATGGGCTATTCTATCACCACTTTCTTCTAGAAAATGAGGAAACTAATCACCAGTTACAAGAGTTTCTTCAAAAAGGGAACATTCGACCAAGTTTCTCACCTTCCAGGAACCGAATTGTACAGGTTCAAAAGAAAGAAGGGACATAGTGACTTTGCATTTATTACAAGGCCCAACTCTATGATAACAATCTTGACTTCACTACCACTTACTAGATGTTGAGCACATGAATGGCAACCACTCATTTTCATCTTTAGGATGAATTGTTATGTTGTCCGGATCATCTCTATGTTCCTTTAAGTGGTGTGCCAAGATGATTTAGAAAGCTCACTCAAGCCACTTTGGTATGGAAAAGACAATGGATGTACTAGAAATGTATTTATATTTGTTGAAACTTTGATAAGATGTCAAGAAGTATATTAAGACTTGCACTACCTATGCTTTTGGAAAACCAAACGCTATGAAACAAGGCCTATACACCCCTTTTCCTACTCTCGACAAGATTTGGGAATCCATCTCAATGAACTGCATTTTTGGTCTTCCTTCAACTAATTAGGGAACTAAATGTGTTTTTTTGGTTGTTGAACAATTTTCTAAAATGCCCATTTTGAAAGCCTACAAAAACAATATCACAACAAAGGCCACAACCAAGCTCTTCTTCAAATGGGCGTGTGTACGTTTTAGGATACCATAGACCATCATAGCAGATCGAACAGTAAGTTCCTATGCACATTCTACCCAAGATTTTGGTCATTATTGAACACAAATCTCACTAAATCTGCATCTTTCTACCCCCAAGCTAATGGCTAGATCGAGGTTGTCAATAAGGTGTTCATGCATATCTTGTGCATGTACAACTCTAAACATCCATGCACATGGGATGAAAGTCTCCCGTATATCCAACAAAACTACAATACAACCCTCTATAGCTTGATTGGACACAACCCTTTTCATGTGGGCTTAGGATTTCAACTATTGGATCCATGTGTTGTAGTACTACCCCTTGTGTCCACATAGGAAAATTTTTCCCATGCTAAGTTTATAGTCAACAAAGCCACTAAATTCATTAAGAAAATTTAGCAAATTTGTTAACAAGTCCATGATATTTTAGAGAAATTTAATTCCAAGTACAAGAAATGCCATGATCAACACTAAGTGTTGCACAAGTTTTAGATGGGAAACAAAGTTTGGTTGTATTTGTAGAAAGGTTTCCTTAAAGGTACCCATCGGAAGGTTCATCCACTTTACTGTGGGATTGACACCATCACCAAGGCTATGGATGACAATATTTTTGAGCTAATTATTCCTCGCTTCCTTGGCTTACACCCAGTTTTTCAATGTGCACTTACTTTAGCCATACCTTCCACCATTATTGGACACATCAAATATAGCAGAGACGTTGACACTAACAGAGCTCAATCCCAATTACTTGAAATAGTAAACCACTCATCAGAGTATGGAAATACATGTTAATCGATCTTTCCAACAGAGGATACAACTTTATTGAGTTTTCAAAGAAAGGAAACTCATGCACCAAGGAAGGAATCTCACCCAAGGCCTAGTTTAGTTGAAGTTTCCCCATATAATGGGGGAAATCAATGCAATGGGGACCATTGCTTCCTACGGGGGGAAGATTGATCATAGAGGTAATTGTTGGCTATCTACCTCTTTGATCAAATTATCACCATCAATAATTATTTTCTACTGTCATGGTTTCCAAACTCATGGTTTTGATCAACTATGATATCCACCCATAGCGTTGGGGAGGTGGATGAAAATAAAATAAAAGTATAATCATACAAAAAAAAAATTACCATATACAAATATTCATTATTTTTTACGACAACAATTTATGGTTTTTGTAACCCATGGTATTGGATATATGATGAAAGTTCATGACTCTAGGAGATAAGGAACTATGAATAATATAAATACAGGTCTTCGCTATTGTAAAGTCGTGTCATGTTTTCCATGATGTAGTATAATGACATTTTTACTATATAAAAATATAATTAAACTCTTTTCATATGGATTTACTCTATGTTATTTCTTTGATGCACTTGTAACCTTTTGTTATGGTCATTGTTTGTCTCATTCCTTAAGACATTTTGGATCATTGGTTTTCCTAAATTTGTGCCAATTGACTAAGATATTTCATTTTAGATCACATCAATAACTATTTTTCATGCATTGGACCATGCGATGACAAATAATGTAATAAGTATTGGGTTTATTTTTCACTACTCATGTATAAATGTTCAACCCTCAATCTATATCTATATGGATCTATGATGTCTCACTTTATTTCCTCTATTATCTAGCTCCATTTATTTATCACATGTACTTAATAAATGAAATATATTTGGTTTATGGAAGCCATGTGATATTTAACACTAGCAACGAACCATTGCCATTGTATGCAAGGTATTAGTAGAGAGATTTATTAAAAAATTCTTCTTTCATTTACATAGTCTAAATAGTACTAACTAGGAAACGTAACTACAAATAATGGATAAGAAATATCAAGCATACCCTCATTTTTAATGACTAATGGAGAGATATCTATGAAGGAGAGGATGAAAATGCACCTACCATGCCCAAATCATATAATGAGCTATCATTTGGTAGAAAAAGGAAAACAAATCCTATGACTCAATTATTACTTCTATAAGTGAAGAGATGAGTCATTATATAGTTTCAATTATGAAATCCTATGGTTCTTTAAAAAAAATTATATATCTATGACTCACATTAAGAATTTGAGGTTTTTTAATTGATGGTCAACTCTTCAACCTTGAGTTGAAAGATCACGGCCCCCTAGCCCTAGCCAATGAAATTAGAGTCATCATGCATGATGTATATATCATTGGAGTTAGGATGGGCATTCTAGTCAAAACATTTGTCAAATCCCTCTACCCTATATATTATCTTGAATCCATACATCTTATGAATAATTCAAGTCCATTATTTGTGACATCTTGTGGAGAAGTTTATAATAAGAGGGATCTTGGGAAGATGAAGGAAAAAAAGAAATCCCCTAAAGTAGTGTCACTTAATCAAAAACGGAAAGTAAATAACATTATTCTACTAGAAGAAGTGGTAGTAGAAGAGGATGTTGAAGAAAAAAATTTAGAGGCAAGGGAGTAGACACCATCAAGGGGAAATACTTGATCTATGTTGCATTCACTTCAACATAGATGTACAGGACATGACAAAAAGAAAAAACCCTTGGGATAGAATCAAAGAAATATGATACAAGAAATAATACAAAGGTAAAACATAAGATCAAACTATTGGTAGAGAAACAGAATTTGATGATTACAATGTTGAAGTAATTGAAGATATCTTTAACACTTCATTTATTTCTTGGAGAGATCCATGGCTATTCGAGACAACTAAAAACTACTAAATACCTTTCAAAAACATATTTTCATAGATTTCAATGAAAATGTAGATTGCACGGTGCATTTTATGGACAAATCAAGTCTCAATCATTCAAGACATGAAACCATTAGGCTTAAACTACCTAATCTTCTTAATTTTCTTCTGCATGATGTACTCTATCTTATAAAGATGAGAAAAAATATATTGTCACTTGTTCACATTTTCTAGCAAGGCCACTCTATTCATGTGTATTATGGAAAAGTATAAATAAGGAAAGTATCTGCCAACATGGTTTTGATGACTAAAGTAGAGGAGGAAAGACTATTGAAGTTGGAAGGAACATCTTTCCATACACATAAATATGCATACCTTTCTTAGCACAATGAAAGTATATTTCCATCTAGTCTTCTATAGCATAAAATATTTAGATATCTTAATTATGGAAATCTTTATTTACTAAAAAAGAATGGTGTTTTTGGTTTTCTAACTATTCCTAATAAACTAAATAAATTTCATAATTCTTCATAATTCTACTTATAAAACATGTAGAAAACTTGCATAGCTAATTCATTCTTATTTGTTTGGCACTATGCATGTTCCTTCTACAAAAATATGTTGAGGTTTCCAAGGCCATTTCTTAGACGAAACAAAATTATTATGTTTATTCACATGAATTTTAGGTTGTTCATAAACTTGTGGGTTTTAGGATTGCAAGGAAAAAGGAACTTTCACATTACAGTAAAGGAGGACATCAATAACCTTCAATACAAGGTTAGTAATTTGACTACTACAACTTCATAAAACATGTTTGTACGACGAACAACACAAGAATTGAAGTAATTTCTTTTTACAATCCAAAGTTTTCATGATTCTAGATGTGCCACATTTATCGTATTTGAATATAGTAGCATTAAATTTATCAGTGGTTTTAAATTCATATTTAAGAACTTAGTAGAATGAAAAAAATTGTTTATTAAAAACTATTTTTCTATAATATAATTTTTCTAAAATTAACTTAACTTTTAACTCATTTAGAATCAAAAATCAAATAAAAAATTACTAATAACAATCTTTAAATCATAAATTTATTAAATAAAAAAAATAATTCCAAAATCAACATCAAAGTGTGATGAGATACTCGAAGAACATAAATATGATATCAATAAGTATTATCCATAAAACATAAATATGATATCATTTCTTTCCTAACTTATTACATTGCTATTCACATATAATTTTCAACTTAGTTTTAAATATTTTGTCACGCTAAAAACTGGATGTGCCCACCACCATGGGGCCGACGAAGATAATTGCAAAGCCAATTAAAGGAGCGATGACTCGCAGTAACAAATCAATCTGTTGCGTCCAATCCCAGTAACATTAATTTAACGGGAGGAATGACTTGGCCATCGCTAGAATCTTGCACAGTATCCGAGAAAGAAGTGGCCGGGTCTCCGTTATCCAAGCGGAGGCTTACACCCTCCATCACAATTTTTGTAGATGGAACGCTCCCGCTGCCGGTCACATTGTGAACTCGAACAGCGGAACTCTACATTCATCACAACAACAAACGAGGAGACTCAATGCTCTGAGGCAAACTTGGTACCAAATTTTTCCTTTGTTTCAAGGAAATAGGGAGCGAACTGTACTTACATGATTGTTGCATGGTTTTAACTGATTGTGACATGGCGATGGAGGGGCACAGTAATATTGGTCGATAATAATGGGAATAAGCAAAAACAGAACCAGGGGAGCATAATTTATCAACTGCGATTGAATAAACTAGAAGCGTTGTGATGATATATTAAGATTTAATATCGGAATTACCTGCCCAGTTTGTACGCGTACTCCATTTTGCGAGGCAGTCAGAGAAGCCCCATTAACAATTACGTCTGAAACTGTATCTTCCGAATTACCGCTGCCAAGACTTCCAATACTGCTCACACAAAAACATCATTAACAGTTCCTTCTTGTGTACGATATAATTTCGATATTAAGCTAGAGCACGTCATTACCTTATTCCTTGTCCAGGCTCACAAACTAGTTTGTTGATTTGAATAGTTGAGCTTTCTGTACCTATTGAAACACAGTCATCTCCTGTAGAGTTTGATAACATTTTGATTATTACAATCTTGTTTTCTGCATAACAATCAATTATAGCACAAAAGAAGAAAGTAAAGAATATTATGAGTTATGGTAACCAATTACCTGTTGCAATTGTGCAATTCTGAATCACTACATGTTGGGAATCGTAGACGCGAATTCCATCTGTATTCGGACTGTCACCAGGAGCAACAATTTTCAAGTTTTCAACTTCAACATATGTTGACTGATTTATTTCAACGTGAATTTTTGGATTGACATGAAACGTCAAATTTTTCAAATGTACATTTGAGCTAGAATTTACCACAAGTGCCTGCATTCAATTTTAGGTGAGCAATGATTAAGAAAAAAAGCAACTATGAAATTGAGGTAAAACTTTGAGTTTCATAATCAGCTCAAGAAAATACAGAAGGAATGTTTAGGTAAGCTTACGGTTGGGACACTTGGGCAAATCTGTATAACACAATAAAAAATAAAAAAGGTTAATAATAAAAATAATTTTAAGAAAAGTATTAACATAAAAGAAATTAATATAATAATGACAAGTCTGTAATAATAATCATTCACATTTAAGGTCACTATCTGTTTAGTGGATAAGGAATTTTTTATGTTTCTAACCATTTTATTTTTAAGATTTAGAAAAGTTTATAACATTTTTAAAATTATAACTTGTTTTTTTACTGTATATATGGGTTCAGCACTATGAAAAATTTATAGGACATTTTGATTGTGTGAAGGTTACCCATCAAGCTTGTGATTTTAATAAATTTTTGTGGGATTTTAAAGAAATCAAATCAGAAAAACAGACCCAATTTTTTTATAGGACATTTTGATTGTGTGAAGGTTACCCATCAAGCTTGTGATTTTAATAAATTTTTGTGGGATTTTAAAGAAATTAAATGAGAAAAACTGACCCAATTTTTTTTCTAAAAATAACATTTATATATTAAATTGCCATTCACAATTTGACTTTTAACATTTAAGAAAAAATTTAAAATCTCATAATTTCTTTTAGGAAAAAATCCGGATATTACTACGAAATGGTATATAATATTTAATTTAAAAAAAAAAAAAATCAAATAAAAATTTTTATAAATTTATTATAATTTAAAATGTTTATATATATAACAAAGTATTAAAATAATTAACTGATTTATATAATTTAAAATATAATGTAAAATAAGGAAATATTATTGTATTATATAAAAATAAAATTTTAATAGAGATTGCTAAAAACAACTAAATTTATTCATTTTTTGACTCGTAAAATATATTTAATTTAAAAAAAAAAAAATCAAATAAATTTTTAATTATAATTTAAATGATTTTATATAATATATACAAAACATTAATAATAATATCTATTAAATTTAAAATATAATTATAATAATGGAAAATTTTAGATTATATAAAATTATTTTATTAGAGATTGTCTTAAAAACAACTAAATTTTATTCCATTTTGAGTCGGTAAAATTTGTATTTTAACTGTGTACGTATTAAGTCATACTAATCTTCTTTATTTCATTCCGATTTTATACATGTAAAAGTTAAAAAAATAAACATTTATAACTAATATTACCTTGTTATGCTTTGTAAACCTAGACGCATTTCAACCGTTGGAAAAACTTTACACTTTAGCCCTCAAGGCCAAAGGCTTGGAGGGGGTCCCCTGCTCTAGACGACGCAACGACATTTCAAGATTTAGTCTCCTCTATCAAGAAAAAACCAAGGACAAAACCCCATTCTCGTTTCGTCAAAAAGTAAGAGGTGAGACCTACTATTGTGTTGGGGGCTAAATTTTGCCATACCTCTTTGACATTTTTCGATCACGCTGTGGTTGCTAAGTTCATTGGGATGTGTTCTTCACCTATATGAACGAAGTTGTGGATCAAGAAAATTTGGAAATCCATGATGGGGCAACATAGGTCTTTATTCATGTGGTAATGAGTTCTTTGCTTTCTTGTTTGAGTCTAAGAAGAAATATATGTTATTATTTGTAATGGATTATAGGTTTTTTTTAAGAGCCCATGGAATATATTTGAATATCTAGTTATTAGATTTTGACTAGAATGATGACATATTTATGCTTGTACTAGTATGGGTTAAATTTCCAAGACTACTTTTATTTAGCTAGAGTGATTACTATTTTGAGAGAAATTGGGAATGGACTAGGTAGATATCTTGATAGAGAAGAGCCCAGGGGTTACCAGTTTGTATGTGTTAAGGTATGTGTTGAACTTCATATGGACAAAGTTTCCATTTGAAATTAATCTAACTCAAGGTGAACAGTGTCATTGCTAGGTTCTCAGTTATGAAAAATTGCCTTTGAAGTGTAGGGTCTACTAAGAATATGGACACTTCACTAAGGATTGCAAAAAATGCAATTTAAAAGCAAGGAAGGTAAAAATGAAAATCCATAAGAGCTGTGAAAAATAAAACGAATCACTTCCCAAATGAAATGCAACCTCCTCATCAACAAGCCCCTTTGAGATTCTTCAATCTTAGGAAGAAAACCTACGTTACATAACAAAAAGCATTGTAGGGGAAGACTTTCCTAAGGAGGAGCATGAAGAGATGGACGAGGAGGATGGGGAAATATGAGAGCTAGAAAATGAAGAAGAAAGGCATTAGAGGAGCAATGAACAAGTGATGTAGGAGCATCCATCACTCTTCATTAAAGAAGGAATCCAAAGCGAAGCAAGGAGGAGACGTGGACCATCGGAGCTAAATAGGAGACATTTATGTTAAAATAGAGCCAGTTTGATGGAAGCAATAAGTCTCTAAAAGACTTGATTAATGTAATGTAATTTGTCATATGTATATGAATAGGGAGATTTAAGGGTTGTTGAGAAAATCAAGGAGAGGATTCATTGGATCCTTTCAATGATCCGATCCAATATTCCTGTAACGATGAACCTGTGTGTTCTATATATATATCTTGAGACAAGTATGGGATATATAGATAGAGAACAATAGATAGAAATTTGTGTAACTAGTGTGTAGATTCAATGTAGTCGAGAGGGGGAAGTGTGACTAAGGCTTAATTGCCTTAGATTGTAACCAAGTTCTGTATATAATAGAAAAAGTGTGTTTTAGTAATGAATTTGTGCGTTGTGTGTATTATTAGAGATAGTCTGAAAGTTTTGTGTTGCTACACTGTTGATCGACCATCGATCACTGAAGGGATCGATGGCGATCCAAAGATATAGAGTTAATTGTTATATATAACTATTGTGTCATGCTTAAACGAATGTGGCAGATCTGCGTTTTAATACAGAATCCATCAATAAGCAAAAGATCCACTGCGTAGGTGGCAAAGAATGAGAACCATCGATCGTTTAGATCAAAGTCTAAGTGGTAAGTGGCATTGAAGGGTGAGCACCCGATTCCACTTATCAAGGGACACGTAGCACAAGGGTGGAGATAGGAAACCGCTTTATTGGGCGGTTAATCCATGTGCTTGTTGTCTACCCGAAATCAAAAGGAGGTGATTAATGGTGGAGGATCGTCGTTCTGTTTTGTTGATTGGGTGAAGTCCTACCATCGGATCGAGCACAGATCGACGGTCAAGATTTGATCGGCAATTGCATTTTGGCAAAGTCAAATGACAACAGGTGATGGAATGTTGATTAAGCGATGTGCCAATAGAGATAGAGCACTGGTCGAAGATCAGAGATAACGAAGGACAGTGGGAAGGCAATGGACCGGGAGTGCGGTCCCGACGATTTATGAATGTAGGTTGTATATATATTTGAAGTCCAACCTTATGTGTTGAGGACCTTGTTTTTGTGTTTCCCGTGTAATTCCTGTGTATTCCGATATGAAGTATGGTTCCGATTTAAAGGATTAAGCCTTCAATTTACACTTCTGATAGGTTTGTGGGCCATAACCCACAAGCCTCATGATCGAAATTTATAAATAAAGGGGAAATTGGTTTACCCCAAATCTCCTTTCATCAACAAGTAACACTAAAGGATAATCAAAATCTTTGTCTTGGAAACAATAGTCAACGCTCAAGAACTCTAACGAAATGATGAAACCCCATCAACGATAAAGGATAAGGGGGTAGAACTTGGGAAAGTAGTAACAAGAAAAGAAAAAACTATGAGATAGGGAATTAAATTTAGCAATCAAGAGTCTAAAAGAAGCAAAAAAGGAAAAGGGAGTCCATTTAAGAGGGAAATAAGATAAGAAGAAGCATAAAAAAATAAAAATATGGGAATCAAACTCCAAATTACTGAATTTCTAAAACCAGTAATAGTTTTGAATCAGGAGCAAGAGAAAATGGGCAAAGGTAAAAGAAATCAACCCTCCTAAAAATAAATTAATGTTATTTTTTAGAATATAAGGGGATTGGGAAACCTTGCAAATTCCCTATCATTCAAAGATCTAGTTAACCAATCAAAGTTGTAGATATTACTACTATAGGAAACAAAGTTAGAAGAAAAAGACACTTTGGAATATGCAAAGAACTTTTAGCAAGATTGCATTGGGATGGTTCAAGACTCCCATGACACATCAAGAGGTTTAGGTACTTTAGGTCTCCATTCTCTATTCTCTTTACATGAATTCATGAAGTTGCAACATTGGATTGCAATCTTGCTCGAAAGGAATGATTTGAAGGAAAGAATCCCCATTATAAAAGTATATTCCCCGGTCAAGTATAGAGAATAAAGTGACTTATGGAATTCATTGATGGCTTTAAAATATTTACAATGGCATCTATATAGCATAGTAGGAAGATACTTCAAAACAATCCTTTGTTCTTATGAAAATCATGCTGGTAATATTGTGAGGATCCTTTTCATGAAAATATGGAAGACCTAGTGAATGAGATCTTCTTAACATTGATCCTTAAAAGGGAAAATATACTTGGAATAGTAGGTGGATCAGATTCAGCCACATAGCAACATGCTTTGATAGATCCCTATTACATATTAATTGGATGATTAAAGGAAAAGATTGTACTTCCTTAATATTAGT
This sequence comes from Pinus taeda, assembly GCA_000404065.3. Classification (NCBI taxonomy): domain Eukaryota; kingdom Viridiplantae; phylum Streptophyta; class Pinopsida; order Pinales; family Pinaceae; genus Pinus; species Pinus taeda. The sequence goes on from APFE030781677.1 coordinate 192,777, forward strand.
TCAAGGTAACTCAGATCATTGACTGATTTCATTAGAGATAGAAGCCATGGAGAACTTAGGACCAATATCTTTCATATATAATCCATTATAACTATTGGAAGGAATGATTAATATAATTAAGCAAGCCTGGGTGACTTCAGTTAAAGGATTTCCTTATTATGCTTGGGAAATAAAGTTAAAAGTGGTTAAGAAGGCTTTGTGTCTCTAGGCAAAGGACAAATATATACCCCAAAGCAAAAAAAGGAAAGAGGTAATCCATCAATTGGAGAAACATCAAAATGCAATAGAAATATCTCAAGTGAAGGAATCACACATTCAAAAATAAAAGGAGTTAACCCAAAAAACTCATTCTCTGAAAAGGTAGGAGGAGTATTGGAGATTGAAATCTCATAGCACCTAAAAGCTAGTGATCATAATACATTTTCTTTTTCACAAGTAAGCCAAGGCTAGGGAATTTAAAAATCAAGTAAGTGATATTGCTCCAAAAGGTAATCCTACAACTATTTCCTTTGTTGATATAAAAAAGGAGGCCTTCTTGCATTTTCAATCCCTTTAATATGAATATCTAGAAATAGATCTAGATGATGTAAAGATATTTTTATAAAGTTTCGATGCAATAGGTTATAAGCAAGAAAATTAGCATCTACTCTAACCAATTATGGAAGTAGAAGTTGTTGAGGCAATCTAGTCTGTCAAGCCTAACAAAGCCCTAAGACCATATGGATTTACAATTGCCTTTTATAGAAACTTTTGGTCACTAATAAAAGGAGATTTGATGCATATGTTAAATTTTTCTAGAGAAAAAGAAAAATTAGGGGTAGGTATAAATTCATCTATCCTGGTTGTGATCCCAAAGGAATCTAAGCCTCTTAATTTTTCCAAGGTTCAAGCCCATATCTCTGCGCAGCGCAACACACAAAATACTAAACAAAGTTATAGCCAATCAGTTAAAGAACATATTACTAGTTCTAATTTTGGAGAATCGGGAATCTTCATGCAATAATGACATGTTTTGGATAATGTTATTCTGGAGCAAGAAGCTCTTCATACCAGTAAAGGAAAAGGAAAACCGGGTATTGTAATTAATTTGGATATGACCAATGCTTTTGATCAAGTTCAATACTCCATCCTCTTTTTAAATATGGAAAAAAATTGATTCAAATCATATTTCATTAAATGGATTAAATCTTGTATAGGTTTCACTTGGATAACTCCTTTAGTAAATGATAGACCATCACCCTTCTTCATGGAAAATATGCTTTTAAGGAAAGGGTGTCCTCTCTCACCACTTTTATACTTTCTAGTTTTCTAAACTGTTAGGTCCCTATAATACTAGTGTATCCCCCTGTTGATGCCCCAAAAATCGTTACATCAACATCCGGGATAACCACCCGGTCCGGACCTTAATATAGCTCCTTTTCCGTTTGGGATGGTGGCTCCAACTGGATATAATGGGACCAGTTTCCCAGTAATGAATAAAAGGGGGTGAATGAATGATTGGTTTTCTAATAAGTGATAATAAATGGAGGACTTATTCTATGAGAGAAAACGTAAATGACTATTTTATCCCGGGAAGTTTCTATTCTTAAGTGCAACGCTTAATAATCTGTGTTTTTTTATAGGCATATAAATGACACTATTCAATAAACAAAGACATTCATTTAAATGATAATTGCTTCGTTCAAATAGTTGAACGAAGTAATTGATAAAACAAGATTACACTTCTCTTTTATATCACTGATACATGCATGATTGAGAGAATAGCAAACTGTAAACATCCAATAGTGGAAAGTATAAAGTTTACTATTAAAACACATTCACATATTCAATAATAGCAAAAATGACCAAACAACAATTCACATAAAAGGAATAAATTCAGACATAGATAATAGTACCATATGAGCTGCGAATTATTCCCTACGCCAATCGCAATTTGAATTCCTTCTTTCGATTCAGAAATACTTTTAGATAAAGGCAATAGTGCACATTCACATCAAAGCTTCATTATCAAAATTTGGAAAGATTGGTCTTCATAAAAGAATATGCCTGAAGTACAGTGGTGCAACTTCAGACTTAAGTCATATACAAAAACTTACGACCCTTTCTAAATACATGAAAGGGTCTATAAATACTAAACTAAGCTAACAAACTACAAAATTAAAATGCTACTAAATTGGTATAATCCGATCTTAAATATCTCTTCCACAGTGATCTAGTAATCGGCAGTAATGATTCATCCTTCTGGCAGTTTTCCCTTTGTCCTGAGTTGGCATATTCCCAGCATTGGCTCCACTTCTCGAGGGCGGCTGAGACGAGAATTGATTTGAGCAGCATAGGTGGCATCATGTATATCGAGAATGATACACCCGATTGCATTCGTTAGGCATTTGAGGGCGGCTCTCTAGCTGTATGGTTTTACTAGGAACAACCAATAGGTGTCCCAAGTTAAACTTTTAATTCCTGAGATCAATCTCCCGTTCTTTTCTAGTTCTTGGTTACATGACTGCTCCAATGTCTTGGCTGATAATAGTTTACCTGGTGTACATTGAGAAATCATGTTAGATAAATAGAGAGTATTATTGATCAAGTCAATTAAATTGCTCGTAGATAACTTGCATCTAGAAACAACTCTCTCTGCTTTCATTAATTTGGACTGCCACTCCGTGAATAGCATTTCTTTATGGAATTCTAAAATTTTGGGCAAGTTTGCTGCTTGTCCCTCATTAGAGTCCTTCCAAGTAAGAAAATCTGTCAAAGTGTCATCGGCTTGCTCTAGATCTTGCCTGGCATCAACTGATTTGTCTATTATAGATGTTGTTATGTCGCACAGAGGTTCAACTTGGGCAATTTCATGACATAACAATCTTATTTGTGTCATTAACACCTTGTTAATCTGCATTGCCTCTGTTCTGAACTCGGCAGGCTGGGGAAGACTCTTGAACCTCTATACTTGAGCTGATAATTGAGCAATTTGCTCATCTTTTGTTTTTGCCATTTGTTCATTCATCGCCTTCAACTTTGATAATGTCTTTGATAATTCCTTCTTTTTCTGAATCGCTCCCAAATCGATCCTCTGTTTCTCTTCATGCAACTGTTTGTTGAGCTTGTTATTTAACTATTGCTGTGTGGACAGTTGTTGTTGTAGTTGTTCTGACTTCTGTTGTTCCTCCGATCGCTGTGCTTGTAGTAAAGAGATTGCTTGATCATTTTCTTTTAACAAATTGCTTACCTCCAATGTCTTATCCATGGTGGCTGCCGAATAGGCACCGGCATATTGAGATAACTTTGTCAGGTCATCGGAGGGGTCGAATTCTTCTCTCCATACCACATTGGCTGGTATTGTTTGTTCAGGGAACAGAGAAGGTTGATCAATCCTTCTCCTTTTCCGTTGTCGCTTTATTACAGCCCTATGTTTTGGGCTATAGAAAACATCTAGTGGAGGAATGTCCTCCACCTGCAAAATAATTTGATCGGAAGGATTCTTCGGAATTATTTCTACTACTGTAGTTGGGGGTAGACCGTTGGTTCCTTTGCTTGGAACCTCCTTTGATGTTGTATCTTGCGTATCGACAGCTTTGGATGTTTCGGCTTCCATTGAGCTTTCAAGATTGCTTATAATTGTATTAAATTGTTGTCATTCCTCGAGCAATCTTGGATCCACTTGAGTATCAACACTCACCTCCTTGCTGCTCTGCTCCTACTGCTTTTTCTGTTCTTCTTCATGTATTCTCTCCTGTTCTTTCTTTTCTGCTTCCTCTCTGTTTTTTCTCTGTGCCTCTTGTTCTTTCTTCTTTGCCTCTTCTTGTTCTTTCCTCTATGCCTCTTCCTATTCTAACCTTCGGAGTTCCTCATGCTCTCTTCTTTGGACTTCTTCATAGATTTCAGATGTAGCAGGAAGTTCGTTGGTAAGTTGCTGCTCAGGCTAGCTTGATTGTATCATCGGGGTAGTAGCTAACAAATCTAGAGGCAAAGTTTGCAACCTCTGCTCTCTAAGTTTATTAAATTCTACTAACCCGTCATCATGGTATCTCATTCTAGCTAGTTGCTGCCCCTGGAATATTGACTCGATGGAGGAGAACAGGTCATCAAACTCATCTTCCTTGTGTTCAAATTTAGTGAGCTTGGCTTGATCTAGAGCATTATATATGACTTTCTTCAGGTCGAAATGTCTATTAGGCAGAGTGGTGAGACTTAGGATGTTAATTTTTTCTGCCTCTTTCTCTGCATGTTTATAATCATGCAGAGTATAGACGCCATACCTTAGAGGAAAAGGAGGCCAAACTTGCTTCTTTGAATTTCTGAGAGTTTTTGTGGCTGATGCAGTTGTAAGCTGGTATGCTATTTCGCGAGCTAATAGCTTGTCTGGTATGTACAAGGGGAGGACATGAGGCCTGGCCTGACTGCCAAAAACTCTTACATAAGTGAATTTTTCTTCTCCAAACCAGGTTCCTAAGGCTGTCAAGTCAATCTCTGCCTGAGAGGAGATCTTAGGGGTAGATTTATCAAAAATTGCATAGTAAATAGGTAGCATGAATCCATTGCAGACTTGGTATAAATGGTGTTTATAATGAGCTTTCCATAATTTATGGTGGTAGATATGAATAGACATAGGGTCCTGTGGAGTCCATATCCACCCTAACACAGGAAACTCGGAATTAAAACAGAGGGTATCCAAAATATAGGCACTAAAATAAAATGGAGGGATGAACCTATCAGTAACACGAGATTTGTTTCTGAATTCAAGAATAGTTGTAGCCAACTTATATGATAATATAGCCCCCAATCCATGATTTCACTATTACATGCTGCTTCCATCAAAGGTACCATCTCTATGGAAAATTTTGAAGAATCATGCAATCCCCACAATCGACACATCATGACTCCATCATAACAATAAGGAGAGCATAAGGAGTCGACGGAGTACTTACCCGAAGACTCATGTTTGTGTTTCGCCGGGTTCTGTCTCCATTCTCGTATAGGCCCTGACTCAGTTTCATTCTCATCTCGAAACTTCTCCATAAATTCTTTATTGTACTTCTTCTCTGGTTCGGGCAAATGGTACATTTGTCTGAAATCATTGGGCTGAAACGAACCGAATACTCTCCCATCAACAGTGCAGAATGTTCTGTCTGTAATTGGAATTTCCTCAATTGCCCATCTCACCACATCCGTATACGGAAGAATTTGCTCTCGAGCTGCTATCCTATGTAGGTAGGAATCAGCCAAATCTTTTAAAGTAGCTTCAGATTTCCGGCTTGAACCTGCTGTAGCTTGTAACGATGTTTGATGAGGTTCCTCAGCTTCAACCAAGTTGTAAATATTTTTTCCAAGTAGTGCTGCCAAGGCCAAGACATGTGGTATCTGAGATTAATCCATTTTTGCTTGGTCCCGGATCAGTGGCATGTTGTCCTGTTACCATAGAAGTTGAAGTCGTTCCAGACTTCTTAGATTTCTTCCCCATTTGGTCTGGAATCGTTACTGCAGAAAAAACTCTGCACAAGAGAAAAATAAACATAATGTGGAGAATAGATGGTGAAAACCAAGTATGGGGGAATTGTGTCAATCAATGAATAATGGAAGATTTATCATAAAGCTCCCGCGGATACAATCTCTGAAGGGATTTAGGCATAACTGCTCATTAATTGGCTGTTAAAACCTATCAATCATTTAAATGCTCATTATATCCTTTACTTGCCGAATAATAGTTTAAGCGTGGATTTGATTTTTTGGCAGTTGGACGCAAGCGAATCACTATCGCGAAGAGAAAAGGATTTCAATGATAATTAATATAATATAGCGAAATCATATCAATCCTTTTCGAAAGTCGCGTTTGGGTTCATCGCAATCGGCAATCGTAGGAAGCCTTGGGCAATTTTATTTACGTTTTATGCAATCCCCAATCGCCGATAGCGATATCGCTTGACTCGCATCGGGAGTTTTAAGGAGCAGAGTTTGTTACATTCATATCGCATTCCCCGATTGCCAATTGCAATATCGCATCGGAGCAAAGGGGAGGGGCCTTTTCTTATTTATTTTTCCCGATATCCGTTGGCTACTCGCTCTTAAGCATCAGGGAAAATCAATGGGTCATGGTTATGCATCCTTTGTTGTTGCGATATGCAATCTTGCGATCGCTTTATCGTAATAATAAAGAATTATTCGTTTTATTTTTAAGACCGATTATTTCAAAAAGGTTTTAAAATGTTTTGTTTATTTCCGAACCTTTAGAAGAATGATGGATTAATACCAATTTAATCTAAAAGGGACCCATTTCATATTATAATTTTCTAAAGTAAGATTTTATGAAATAGGGGGTTGTTGTATAGCACAACACCCCCATATTGTTATTTTTAGTGTAGTCCACTATTATTATTGTTATGCCCTTCTATCCCCCACATTGTTATTATTGTGCCCTTACAATATTATTTTTATGTAGTTTCTAATTATATTGTGACCCCTTAGACTCCTATATATACCAAGGAGGTCTTATCATTTGTATCATCCAATAATTTTTCATTTATGTGATGTAAAGGATGTTTCCCCCTTGAAGAGGCTATTTATCAAGTCGTTGATTTATCTTTTCTTTTATTTTGTAAGCTAGTTGCATAACATTTGGTAACAGAGCTTTGGATTCTAGGGTTTCACTTCTTCAAATAGGTCACCTTGTAATTTTCGCTATATTTTTTCTTTTCTATGAGGCTTATGAAAATGAAATTGAGACCACGTGGAACTGAAATCATGGTGAACATTGTATGCGAATTTAAAATCTTGTTTCGCTATATTTTCGGGGATATGATCCAAGGAAGTTAAGGTTTTTGCAGGCTATAGAATTCAGTCTCAAATAGGTCGCCTAAGGCAAATAGTCGTAACTTTATCTTTGAGAATCAGATTTGAATTTCATAAAAAGTCACTGAAATTTCACAAACTATAGTTTGTCATGTATCATTTTTAGAGTCAAAAATTGAAATAGTGACACGTGGAATTTCGTACAAGTTCGCTCTACTGAACCAGTCTATAATCAAGTCATCATGGGAGATTGGGCATAACTCTTTCTTAAAGAATCCAATCTCAGTTTTATTTGTCTAATTAGAAAGAAGACTCAGAGAACTACCATAGAACTAAATTTAAGACCTTAGAGTTTTGAAATTGCATAGCCACAACAAATTCAATATCGAGCTCTTAAAAAACAAGAAAAAGGTGTGTATTTTTTAAAATTTGCATAAGTTTTGTTTGAAAATCGGTTTGAAGTGATTCAAGGGGCATAATGAATCATAAATATCATTGTTAGATTCCAAAATGACTTGAAGAAAATAAATGAAAACACCTAGTAAGCAACCATAAAGCTCTACTATGACGCATGAAGAAGAGGAAGAAATGCAACACAATATAGCAAAATTACAAGACCAAGTGCAACAATTTCGCTCACGCAAAAAGTAACCAAAAATGAAATGGAAGCTAAGATGGATGGATGGTTTGAAGCATGCTTTAAAACTAGACATGGAAGGTTTGAAGGATAGATTAAAAGAAAACATGGAAGGTTTGAAGGATGGATTAAAAGCGAACATTGAAGCTAAGATGAAAGGTTTGAAGTAAGGTATGAGAAAGTTGCTACAGGAAATTTTTCCTAGATGCGAAAAGGTATTCTATGAAACTCATGATGAGAACAAAAGGAATGTTAATCATAATTTCAAAGACTCTAACTTTGGAATTAACATCACCATATTCCAAATATCGATACAAGGAAGTTTGATGGCAAGGATCCAGTAATATGGATACTGCAGATAGAGCAATATTTTGATCTCCATGATGTGCAACACACACAAAAGGTACGCATTGAATCTTTATGTTTAGAACCTAATCAGTTTGTATGGTATCGATGGATTTGTTCTCGTAAATCACTTGTCACTTGGGCAATTTTTACATAAGAAATGATATCACATTGTGAGGATACAAAGAGTAACACCTTCTTTATCCAATTGATAAATATCAAACAAAATGGTTCAATGGTAGAGCACATTAAGGACTTCCAAAAATTTAATATTAGGGTAAATGATATACCATAGGAGCATAGGATTAATGCCTTCGTAGGGACTTTAAAGGAAAATATCCAACATGAGGTTCACCTTTGGGAACTTGATTCACTAGAGAAGGCATTCAAGGTGGCAAGAAAAGTTGAAAGAAAAATTATTGCAACAAGGAAGTCTACCACTCACAATTATAAATATGTAAGGGTTTCTACTCCCAACATTCCATAACCTACAGTGTTAAAACCACAACAAATGGAGGAAAAAAGAGGAAAAGGGCTTTGTTACAATTGTGATAGAAAATACACCAAAGGTAATAAGTGTGCTCAGAAGAAATTATTATACATAGATTTTGAAGAGGAGGAAGAACAAAAACAAGAAATCTAAAAAGAAGAGGATATACACCAAGAACAAAACCCAGATAAACAAGAAATTAATCTGACCATATCTTGTAATGCATTAGCAGGAATTACCACTCCTAAAACTCTCAAGATAGAAGGACAATTCAAGAATAAAATGGTAACAGTGTTGATTGAATCTAGTAGTACCCATAATTTTATTCATTGTAAGATGGCCAAGGAATTGAATAGATTCCTATATCTAGCACGAGAGTGTCAATTCATGGTTGAAAATGTAGGAACTATAAATTGCACAAGAAAGTTCCATAATATCAAGCTAACCATAGGGGAATATGTGTTTAATAGTCCAATTCTTTCTATTCCAATGGGTGTTGTTGATTTTGTACTAGAAGCCAATGGTTACAATTTTTTAGGACGATAGCTATTAATTTTCAAGAATGTTTCTAGATTTTTTTTTGGGAAGGAAAGGGAATTGTATTAAAGGGTATCGTAGGGAAACTAGGAAATATAGTCAACTCTAACGGGATTAAAAAACTTTTAAAGAAAGAAAAACGGGTAGTATTTGCACGATTATGCTCACTAGAAGTTCAAACATAGAAATCATCTATTTCTCAAGACCTCCAAAATGTCTTGGACAATCATTCCAAGGTATTTGAGACTCCCAAAGGCCTCCCACCTATTCATTACATGATCATGAATTTAATTTGATTCCAAGAAGTGTTCCTCCAAACATCAGGCCTTATGGATATCCCTAAGCCCAAGAGAGTGAAATTGAATGGATGGTTGCAGAAATTCTAATGGTCGGTATAATTCAACCTAGTCAAAGTTCTTTCTCTAATCCAGTGGTATTGGTCCACAAGAAGGATGGATCATGGCATGTGTCTAGATTAATGGGAGCTCATTAAGCTGGTGATTAAAGATAAATTTCCCATTCTTGTCATTGATGAATTGTTCGATGAATTACATGGAGAGATTTATTTCACCAAGTTGGGTCTTCCCTTAGGATATCATCAAATTAGATTGAAGACTTAAGGCATTTTGAAAATAGTATTTAGAAATCATGAGGGTCATTATGAATTTTTGTCATGCCTTTTTCACTTACCAATGCACCTTTCACATTTCAAGGTCTGATGAATTCCATTTTCAAACCCTTCCTTAGAAAATTTGTGTTAGTATTTTTTGATGATATACTAATCTACAACAAGACTTGGAAGGATCATGTTCAACATGTTGAAAGGGTGCTCAAACTATTGGAGGAGAAACAAGTATATGCAAAAACCTTCAAATGTTTCTTTGGAGTACAATAGCTGGAATATTTGGGTCATATTGTATCTCATGAGGGTGTTAAGATAGACCCTATCAAAATTGAATCCATTAAGGAATGGAAAATACCCACTACCATAAATCATCTTCGAGGATTTCTCAAGTTGACACGTATCATCACAAGTTTGTTAAGAATTATGGGAGAATAACGACACCTTTAACAACATTACTGAAGAAAGATACATTTTCTTGGTCTCGAGAAGTAACTAATGCCTTTGAAAATCTTAAATAGGCAATGTACCAAGCATCGGTTTTAGCTATGCCAAACTTCACAAAAACCTTTAATGTGGAATGTGATGCCTTAGGAAATGGAATTGGTGTTGTTTTAATTCAAGAAGGAAGACCCATTGCTTTTAAAATATGTCATATCAAAGGAAAGTATTTACACAAGCCTATTTATGAGAAGGAAATGTTGGCAATACTAGATGCACTAAAGTAATGGTGACCTTACCTAATGGGAAGACACTTCAAGGTAAAAACAAATTATGATAGTCTTAAATACTTTTTGGAACAAAAATTATCTTCCGAAGAGCAGAAAAAATGGGTCACAAAGATTTAGGGTTATGACTTTGAAATAATCTACAAAAAAAAGAAGAAAAATGTTATTGAAGATGCTCTCTCAAAAAAGGATGAGGATGTGGAAACATTGCTTTGTGCCATTTCTATTATCCAACCTGATTGGATAACTGAGGCAAGGGATGAATGGAATAATGATGAAGAAGTGTGGAATGCGATTTAACTAAATTTTCTTCTGGATTTTTTTCTAGGTTTCCTCCTTTGTCGAATTGTTGAGGCATGATCTATAGGATTGACAATAAAATCATGAAGGTTACCATTGGATCAATGCTCAACAAATTCATGGTTGTACAGAGGAATAGATGCTACAACTTGTGATTGACCTAGATCTTGATACTGTGCGTATGTTTTAGGTAAGTTAAGGGATGTACAACCGAAGGTTTCACTATCTCACAACGTTTGACTGTCATTAACAGCCCAACAAAACTACTCCATTATCAAATTCAATAGAAAGCCCTTCAATACCCAATAAAAAATGGAGTTTTATTCATGAAATTAGGTCTTATCACATCTAGCCCTCGATGGCTTGATTTTTCTCTCTCCCTCTCTGTCTCCCCCCACTCGAGATTACAATCATAAAACAATATCACTAACTAACAGCCTCCTTCCACAAATGCAGGAGTTTACTATTTTTTTAGAAACCAAATCCTATCCTAACTTAATGATCTAATATACTTGGCTTGATCTCCTCGCAGGGAAGATCAACTTGTCATTTATTCCTATTTTCTCTAGAATTTGACAACAAACTAACTACTACACTATTAACAATTAATAAGAAAATTAATAATCAATTTTTTTCTCCAACCCTTGTTAGCCACAACATGTGAACACACAATCACATTGCTGACTAAGTCTAGATTCTCCTGCATCAGACTCCTAGGGAAGAAAAAGACTAGTCTATCAAATATTCAGGAACCACTTGGTATTTTTGTAGCTCTGTTGTTGTCATCCAATTAGCATCCTCAACTAGTTGTCCCTTCCATTTGACTAGATACCAATAATATGTTTCTCCCCTAGTCTTCTTTGGTGCTCTTTTCTCCAGAATGGCTTCTAATTCCTTCTTTGTTGTCTTTGGCATTTGTTCCTCCCAATTTAGAGTCTTAACCTCCTCTTCTGCAAGTTCATCTTGTGATTCTGCCTCTGTTTCCTTGTACGGGTACAAGTTTGTAATATTAAAGATAGGAGATATGCCAATTCCTTCCGAGCACTCAATCTCATAAGCATTAGAGGAAAACTTCCTTAAAATTATGCATGGCCCTATCTTTTTCATTGTCAATTTTTTATACGCCTCGACAAGAAATATTTCTTTCCTCAGGTAAACCATAACTAAATCACCCACTTAAGGCTCATTTTCTGTCCTCTTCTCATCGGCCCTTTGTTTATACTTCCTGTTGTTTTCTTGTAACCTTTTCTTGACATTTTCCTGCAATTTCTGCATTTGTTCCACTAATTCTTCATCCTTTGCACTCCTGGTTTCCTGCTTTCCCAAATCTCTAAGCCCATATACTCCTTTGGGTGCATGCCAAAAACAATCTGAAATGGACTCTTTCTGGTACTCCGGTTAGGAGTATCATTGTAAGAAAATTCAGCTTGAGCAAGCGCCAAATCCCACTGTTTTGGATTTTTATAAACCAAACTCCTTAATATGTTTCCCAAGCTCATGTTCACCACTTCAGTTTTCCCATCCGTCTGAGGATGACAGGCTAAACTAAAACTAAGGTTTGTACCTAGTTTTCTCCACAAGGTCCTCCAAAAATGTCCCGCAAACTTGGTGCCTCTATCTGAAACAATGCTTACAAGAAGCCCATGTAATCTTACAATTTCTGAGAAAAACAAATTTGCAATGTGAGTTGCATCGCTAGTTTTCCTATAAGCAATGAAATGAGCCATTTTTCAAAATCTATCTACTACAACATAGATAGAGTCATATCCTCTTTGAGTTTTTGGCAGACCCAAAATAATATCCATGCTGACCGCATCCCAAGGCCTGTTCGGTATTGGTAATCGCTGATATAATCGAGTGTTTTGGCTCCTTCCCTTGACATGTTGACAAACCCTGCATTTCTCAACAAACATTTTGATATCAATTTTCATTTTTGGCCAATAATAAAAATCACTCACTTGAGTGAATGTTTTGTCCTGCCCAAAGTGTCCAAATAGTCCCCCACTATGCTTTTCTTTTATTAGATTTTCTCTCACGGAGCATTTAGGGATACACAGTTTATTTCTCTTGAACAATAAACCTCCTTGAATCTGGTAGTCTAACCACTGGTGTCTGGTATGAATCATAGGATTTTGAATAGTTGCATATATTTCTTTAAAATCAGTGTCTTCCTTGTACATATCAATCATCTCCTCAAACCCCTTTGACTTACCGCTTGTATGCTTGATTACAGAGGTGAAACTCTGCAAGAACTCCACCCACTTAACATGCTTTTGGCTCAACTTTTCTTGATTATTTATGAATTGTAGTGCATGACTATCAGAATACAAAATAAATTCTTTAGGCAACAAGTAATGCCTCCATTTCTTTAAAGCCTACAACAATAGAATAGAATTCTTTATCATAGGATGAGTACGTCCGCTTAGACTCATTCAAATTTTCACCGAAATAATCTATAGGTCTCTGCTTCTGGGTCATGAAAGCTCCAATTTCTATCCCACAAGCATCGGTCTCAACTTGGAAATTTTTACCAAAGTTAGGTAAGGCTAAAACAGGTTTTTCAGTGATCTTCTTTTTCAACATTTTAAATTTTCGATCTGTTGCCTCTGTCCACTTAAATATTTGGTTCCTCTCTTTTATTGTTTCAACTATGAATGCATAGATATGACTAAAACTTCTTATAAACTTCCTATAAAAACGTGTAAGACCATGAAAACTTCTTAACTCAAATACGCTTCTTAGAGTTGGCCAATTCAAAATTGCTTGAATATTTTCCAGGTTCATCTTCAAACCTTCTTTTGAGAGTTAAAATCCCAGGTAAATGAGCTCCTTCTTCATGAAACTACACTTCTTCAAATTTATCAACAGTTTCTCCTTTTGCATATTATTTAAAACCCGTTTAAGATGTTCTAGATGCTCTTCCTTACTCCAACTAAAAATTAAAATGTCATTAAGATAAACTATCACGAATTTTCCAACATGATCCTTTAAGACTTCATTCATCAGTCTCATAAATGTACTTGGTGCATTAGTGAGCCCAAAAGGCATCACTAACCATTTATACAGCCCACTGTTGGCCTTAAACATAGTCTTCCATTCATCCCCCTCTCTAATCCTTCTTTGATGGTATCCACTCTTCAGATCTATTTTAGAAAAATATTTTGACCCACTCAAACAATCCATCAAATCATCCATACGTGGTAAGGGAAATATATGCTTGATAGTGATCTTATTTATTTCTCTAGAGTCAATCCACATGCGCCATTCACCACCTTTCTTTGGGCTAAGTACTGTTGGTACTGCACACAGACTTAAGCTCCCCCTTATC
>APFE030781684.1:4568-19736 GCA_000404065.3 Pinus taeda
ATCTAAAATTGCAACCATTGTTCTCTGAGGTAAAGAGCATAGGATTTATCTAACATCCTACACTGGATGGCCTCCAAGGACAGGTTGACCATACATGCTAGTTGGTTTTCCTTTTCTTATAGCTGTCCTCTCTGTTTTTCTTATCTTCTTCCTTTTTCTATTCTTTCTCATCTTCATCAGTTTCTTCCTCTATTTCAGCATCATCCTCCTTGTGTTTCAGCATGTTCCTCTATATTTGTTTCTTCTTTATTCATCTCATCCCATCTAGTTCTGTATCTTCTTCTTCTTGTTTTGCCTCCTCCTTACGGACAGATGGACTAACATTATAGGTTAGGGTTTTGATGTCATCCTCTGCTGCTAAGTCTCTGAAGACTTGACCATTTTATAGGGATCCTGAGGTTTTGGAGAGCATCCTCAGTGAGGATCCTGATCAATCCATGGTGAACCAACTGTTGGGAATTCCCTTCCTTTACTTTACTGCTGGAGTCTATGAGTGATTGCATCAAGAAATAGGGTATGCTAAGTCTTTGGTGAACTGGAGTTTCTACCCCAAGCCTTAATTCTTAAAGAATTCTCAAATGGCTATATCAATACTGTATCTATGGACTCTTGCATTCTCTTTTGACTTATTAAATAATTTCCTTTTTGCCACATTTTCACTTATAAACCAAATACCTCTTAACCTTTACAACTTTTGATCAAATGATGGATATGAGTGAGTGAGTGGGATACTTACCTATGGTCTTGATGCCATGTTGCAGTTGTCAAAGATCAGAGGTGTTGTTGATGGTCATTCTTCTTCCTCCTCTGTTTTCTGTTGATGGTTTGTTAGCTTCTACAGGTGTCTGTGACTAAATATCTAATGTTGTTGTTGCTATTGTGGAGCTCTTGGATCTAATGTTGCTACTATTGTGGAGCTCCTAGATTTGATGCTGCTACTGCGGAGCTCCTGGATTTGATGATGTTGCTGTTGTGGAGCTCCTAGATTTGATGCTGCTGTTGTTGTGGAGCTTCTGGATTACCACTTGGAAATGTTTGGTGTCTCCCTTAGAATTTCTTGATCATGTTGCTGGATGGTGCTGTGAGGATGCTGTAATGAATGGATAGAGGGAGTAGGAGTGTATGTGGATGCAGGGATGATGGTAATGGTTGAGGTGATTCTGTTAGAACACACAATCTTAACCTGAATTGAAGCAATGAAGTGAAAAACAATAGAATTGATGGAGGGATGCATGGTAAGGAGTGGAGGAGATGAAATATATGTGAGGCAGGGTTCCCTTTGGATCTTCTCTTTGCTCCTTAGTTGTCTTTCTCACCCACCTGCACATAACAATTATGTTTTTTTTCTTTTATTATTATATAAAAAAAAACACCTAGGATGCCTCAGAGAGGTTTTCACCCTAGATATCTACCCTGGGTGCCTTAAGGAAGGTTTTGAACCAGGGATCTTCTTATCCTTTTCATTTTTCTCATCCTTTGGCCGCCTCATGAGGTTACAACCCAAAGTTGGGACTCAAGCACCTCATGGAGGTTTTCACCTGAATGCTTATTATTTTTTTTCTATTTTAGTGACCTGATGAGGGAGGAGCTAGAACTTGCTCCACCATCATCATTGTCTTATTGATACTGTCAATGAACTCTTGTTTTGATAAAGGCCTCTTGTACATTTTCAGTCAGTGTCCATTAACTAGCAATGGAATGGCTTCTTCACCAATAGTTCTGATTTGCATTGAACCATTGTCATGACATCTTTCCACCACATAAGTTTCAAGCCATCTTGTCCTTATCTTGCTCTTGAAGTCTTTATACCTTGAATCATATAAAAATGCCTAGTCTCCTTGAAATTGCTTCTCCTTGATGTGATTGCCATGCTAGATCTTCCTCTGAAGCTAAACTATCTCTATATGTAGGAGGGCCTACATTCTGAATTCATCCAAGCCATTCAAATGTAACAATCTTTCTTTCTATGCATGACTGAGATCCAAATCTAGTTGGGCTGCCATCCTCAATGTGTTATATTCAAACTCAATGGATAGCAAATCCTTTTTCCCATAGACCAGCTCATAGGGTGTAAATCCAGTGGTGGTCTTCCATGCTGTATTATAGGCCTCAGTGACCTCAACTAGTCTCTCTTCCCAATCCTTCCTGCTACTACTCACCACCTTGGTAAAAATGTTCTCTAGTGCCCTATTGGTCACCTCCACTTGACCATTAGCTTGTGGATGATAAGGAGTGGAGGTCCTATTCTTGATTTTGTGATGGTTGAGCAGTTCTTCAATCATGTTGGAGGTAAACTGGCTGCCTTGGTCTGTGACTATCTCTCTAGGGTACTCAAATTTGCAGAACATATTATCCCTTAGGAAATCTTCCACCTTCTCTTTTGTTGTTTCCTTAATTACTTTGGTTTCAACCCACTTAGTCAAATAATCAGTGCACACAATGATGTGATGTTTTTGCTTTGAAGGAGGGTTGATAGGCCTAATGAAGTCCATGTCCCACTTGTCAAATGGCTAGAAAGTCACTTGAGGTTGTAGGGGCATTTCATCTCTTGGAGTAGGCTTTCCCATCATTTGGCATTGATCAAACTGACTAATATACTTTTTTCACATCCTGATGAGGAGTAGGCAAATAATAGCTTGCTTGCAAAAC
Source organism: Pinus taeda (assembly GCA_000404065.3). NCBI lineage: Eukaryota > Viridiplantae > Streptophyta > Pinopsida > Pinales > Pinaceae > Pinus > Pinus taeda. The sequence continues at coordinate 7,218 of APFE030781684.1, forward strand.
TTTGAATGATGTCCTCTTTGTTGCAAAGTGACCTACATAAGGACTATCATGATAGGTCAAAAGGATGTCAAAGACTTCCTCTTCCCTTACACACCTTCTTAAGATTTGAGCTGGGCCAAGTTTGAACAAATTGCCTGCAATATAGGTGAAGGGGGCACTCTTTCTAATTATCTTTCTCTTTTCTTTGGAGGGCAAGTTTGGTGGGAGCTATGTTGATACCAGATAGTTTTCTATATCAGAAAACCATGGGGAGAGAAATGAACTAGCAAACAAATGCTCATCTGGTAACTGGTCATCCACCATTCCTTCTTCACTTGCAGGTAGATCCATCCTAGATAGAAAGTCAACAACAACATTTTCTTTACCAGGATTATCAACAATAGTTAGATCAAATTATTGTAATAAAAGAAACCATCTTATAATTCTAGCATTTGCATCTGGCTTGTTCATTAAATATTTGATTGTATCATGTTCAATATGCACAAATGTTTGATAGCCTGTAATGTAATGCCTAAATTTGATTAATGAATGCACAACATCCAGGAGTTCCTTTTCAGTCACAGTATAGTTTAGGTCAGCCTTTGACAGGTTCTTACTAGTAAAATAGATGACATAGGGCAATTTATCCTCTTCCTAACCTAAGGTTGCTCCTATGGCTTTGTGTGAGGCATAATGATGAATATGAAAAGGGATGGCCCAGTTTGGGCCCCTAAGGATTGGTGTAGTGGTTAACTTACCCTTTAGAATGTCTAAGGCCTCTTGACAACTCTTTGACCATATAAACTTAGAATCTTTGGCCAACAACCCAAACAAAGGAGAGGCCAACTTGCTGAAGTCCTTTATGAACCTTCGGTAGTATCCAACTAACCCTAAAAAACTCTTGACATCTCTCTGCTTTTGTGGAGGTGGGACCCTTTGGATGATTGCTATTTTGTTTAGGTCCACATGTAGTCCTTGATGAGATATTGAATGACCTAGCACAGTCCCTTCAATCATTAAGAATTCACATTTTTATAGATTGAGAGACAAATTCATTTCAATGCATCTGTGTAATACTTTGCGTAGGTTAGTAAGGGCTTCTTGGAAATCACATCCATAAGGTGTAAAGTCATCCATATAGATTTCCACAACATCATGTACTAATTTAGCAAAAATACTCAAGACTGCTCTCTGGAAAGTGGCAGGAGCATTGCATAGGCCAAAAGGAAGGACCCTACAGGCAAAAGTACCCCAAGGATAGGTGAATGTGGTCTTATCCTGGTCTTCTGGGTAGATTTGGATTTGGTTGTACCCACTGAATCCATCTAGGAAAGAAAAGAACTTCTTCCCTGCCAGGCCATCTAGCACTTGGTCAATGAAGGGTAGGGAAAAATTATCCTTCTTTGTGGCTTTGTTCAACTCCCTATAATCAATATAAATCCTCCACTTACTATTTTTCTTGGGAACTAACACTAAAGAAGAGACCCACTCACTGTCTGAGATAGGGTAAACGAATCTTGCATCTAGCAGTTTTTGCAGTCCTTTCTGGTTGCCTAACTAGATTTCAACCTTCTTTGATGTATATGTGGTGAGTACACACAGAGGGGTGTACTCCCTTCATTTCCTTATAACTCCAAGTGAAGTCTTCTAGGTACTCTCTCAACATGTTGCATAACTTTTCCTCTTCTAAAGAAGAAAGAGATGGATTAATTTTCAAAGTTTTCTATGGGCCAAATTCTATGGTTTTGACATGGAGTGGGTTGGAATTAGCCAAGCATAAGTCAATTGGATGATTGTTCTGGGTTTCCCTTACTTCTTCTTCTAATGGTAGTGAACTAGGAGTTGGACTTTGGTGCAGGTGTTCAATTAAGTCATCCTCATCTTGGTGTCCTCATCCTATGGTTGTTTCAAAAGTATAAAGTTGGGTAGAATAAACCTCATCTTCTTCCTCCTCCTCCAACCATAAAGGTAAATCATACTCTAGGGTAGGTTGAGCAGGAGGGTATAGGGCTCATTGTTTGAACATATGCCCATTCTTGATGGTCATATTCCAAGCTTTGCAGCTAATGTAAGCATTAGTTGTGGCCAACCATGGCCTCCCAACGATGAGATGGTAACCAGTAAGCCTAGATTTAGGCTGAAGAACTAGGAAATTTGCAAGGTACTCCCATGAGTTGATGGAGACCATCACATCCTCCAAAATTCACTCAGGGGTGACTATGGAATAGTCTGCAAGTTGCAGAGCTGTTGTGGTCTTCCTTAATGACCCTTGGAGGTTGAGCTTGAGCATGGTGTCCTTAGTCATCACATTAATGGCATCCCTAAGACCAATTGGAGTGTGTGGGACAATGGTGCCATTGAAGTGCACATCTATTACAGGGCTTCGAGGGTGTAAATATTTTGGACATATTACCTACCCCAACATTAGGTTAGACAACTTCCCAATGACATTAATGGTAGGGGCATCCCTTTTTCTTCTTCGTGGATGCTTGAAGCACTTCTCCTTAATCAACTTATTTTAAATAAGAACATCTTTGATTGCCTGGAGAAGGAGGATATTTACACATAGGTTTTTCAATTCTACTAGAAGTTTAGTTTCTTATGGGGTAGGCTAAAGTGGTTGGGCTAGTATTTCAAGAAAGGATGGATTTACTTTAAGGTTGCTTTCCTCTCTTTCTTCCTCAACCTCCCTATGTGGAGAGGGAGGTTGGTTGTTTGGGAGAATTCTCCTAGATCTTAGGTTGATCTCCTAGATTTCTACAACATAAGATGGGTATGATGTCTCTCCACTATATGCTTGTTGAGCCTGCCTATTGTTTGGGTTCGGATTTGGCTGGGCAGGCATCTAGGGTTGCTTAGGTGGAGTAGAGTGTAGGAGTTGTGGTTGGGTGGGTGGTGGAGGAAATAGGGCTAGAACATTGTTGAATTGGGGCCTCCACCCCCAGAGTGGGGTATTCCACTGATTTTGTGGTTGAACATAAGGTTGAAATGACTGGATGGCTGACTGGGATTGATACTGAGATGCATAGGACCACGGAGGGGGTGTATACCAAGAAGGATGAGCAGGGGGTCCGAAAGAAGGTATAACTATGGTTTGGTTGGGGTTGTAATATGCATGGGATGACCCTTGCATACCTTGCTGGTATGGTCTAGGCCCAGGAGGTCTCCTTTGGTTGATGTAGAAAAGCTACTTAGTGAACCCTTCAGCTCCTTGATATACAAATTTGAGTCCAGATAAAGAAGGGCACTTGTCTGTGGAGTGGTTTTCTTCATATACTAAGAAAATCTTAATACAGTTTAATGGACATTTGTTCCTAGGATGCCTCCTAGTGTATCTAGGACAAAATATGGCCAAGGCTTTCTCTGCTTCCTCTTGCTTCCTTTTGATGTTCATGGTGTCCAATTACAAGGCAAGGGTTTGGAGCATATCACTTTTGAAATCTTCTAGCATATTTCCAATTTCACCCTTGATGGATAAGTTGGAGGATGATGTATTGGCCATAGGTTGACTACCCCTACCCTTTTTCCTGATTGACCTAGAATGGTTTCTAAAGATAGCCTTGATATCCTCATAGGATAATTGGTAGACATCTCCTCGTATTATCATATGTAAGGTATCTAGAAGATCTTGCCTTACTCCTCTAAGCAAGACGAACTTTAGTGACTCAAGGTCAAGTGTGCACTTAGCCCTTTTGTAACTGAGCTGGAATCTATCTTCATAGTCTTCTAAGGATTCATCCTGGCCTATGGTCATCCTGAACATATCTTCTTTAGTTTCCTTTGACTTATAGTAGTCCCTATATTTGTTGTTAAAAGTTTGTTGCATTTGAGCCCAAGTTGTGATGCTATCTCCAGGTAAACCCATGAACCAGTGCAATGTTGCATCCTTGAGGGTAGATGGAAATAGTTTTAACTTTTTCTCATCATCTGTATAGTCATAGGTTTGGCATATAACAACAAACTCAAATAGGAAAGTTTTAGGGTCCTATGTGGTTAGGCCACGGAAATGAGGTAGAGCAGAGTGGCTTATATTCTTCATCTTAGTGTCCCCATTGGTTTCTCTGATGGGGAAGGCACTCTCAATTCTCTCTATATTTCTCTTGTCATTTTGGTTTCTAGCCATTGGTTTAGTAGGAATGGTTTCTTCCTCTTCTTCTTCCCTTGTAGGTTCTTCAAATATGTAAGGTTGCTCACCTAAAGGTTCTTCCACTTCACAGTCATCGAAGAAGAGAGAAGGTTGACTGTTGGATGTAGTGGGGGTATTAGTCAAGAATTTTCCTGATGTCCCTATTCCTACAAGGCATGAAAGGAAATGTTATTGGGTTATTTTTTGTAATATTTTTTTAAATCTAGAAAGTACTTGTAGAATAGAAAGGAAAGCATATAATGACAACTGAAAGAAAGAAAGAAACTAGATTACTTTTGCAGAAATAAACTAAATGGAAGAAAGTTTGAAGACTAGAAGTAGAAGAAAAGAAAGTTGGAGACTAGAAAATAGAAGAAAGAAATAATTACTTCTACTTAGACACCTCCCCAGCAGCGACACCAAAAAGCGATGAGCCTAGCGCAACAATAATGCTGCAACTCCCAGGGCTACTAGCTTTACTTTTCAACCCAGGGTTCATACAAACTTGGAGGTGACAGTGCTATATGCACAAGTAGAAGTGAAGGTCCTACCAATTGTCACTGTTTATCTGTAAAGAGATCCCAGGGGTTTTAGGACAAACTTCTATAGGGTCAGAAGAAGCTTAATTATTTGATGGACTAAGAGCACGCCTATTCTAAGAGAGAGCTACTCTACTGCAGTAATGAAGAAAACAACATGAAATGCTAACTCACACTATAACCTAACTAACCAATTTAAACAAATATGCTAAGGAGAATTGCTAAAACAATTACTAACCTAAGGCTGCTATCTAAGTTGTAGAAGTAAAAAGCATTAAATGATACTAAGGTGTAAGCAAAGGAACTTAGACTAAATTGGCTTTCAAGTGGAAGAGCAATCAGAGGTCGAAATCAATGGAAAGTGAGCGTAAGGACATAGTAGTGCATAGGGACCGTTCGATCGATCAATGAACAAAAGATGGACAATGGAGATCTTATCACAGGGCTTTAAGAAAATAAACAGATGAACGGGGTTAATGAACAGGATGAACGATGGAGATCGTATTGCGAGGATTTAAGTGTATGGATGGATGAACAAGGTAACAAAGCAGATGAACAAAAAATATTGTATCATGAGGAATTAAGTGAGTGGATGGACGGACGAGGTTAACAGGAGCGATGAGCAATTGAGATCTTATCACGTGGGTGAAGTCAAGAGATGGATGACAAAGATCGTATCATGGGAAAAATAAACATGTAGAATGATGGAGCAAGTTTCTAAGGCGGTAAGTAGTTTCTCGCATGCACTCAAAGCCGTAAGCAGAATTCTGATTTTTCACGTGATTAGCCTTACTGTGCGACACGTAGCACGAGAAAACCACTTTTATTGCATGGTCTCAGGTGGATAACATTCGTGCAATAATCCGCACGATATTGTGTGATAGCTGTTAGATTAGGCGGGGCTGATTAATGGTGGAGGTCAACTGAGCTAGTTGGCGATCGGGTGAAATGATAGCAATCGGATCAGGCGAGGGAGATCGATGGTCGGGGTTTAAAGTGCATAAAGTGATCGGGTGACACGATAGCCCTCAGATCAAGAGACAGATCGATGGTGGAGATTAAAGCTCATAAAGCAAGTGGTGGAACCCACGTGAGGCAACAGTTGGAGAAAATAATGAATCGGACAATGATTGTGAAGGTTTGTTGGTGATCGGACGACAAGGAGGTGATGCATGAGGAACGTGTTGAAGGCAGTTTCAAATGAAAATGACAGAGAAAACCAATGAAGGTGAACAAATAACTACATCAAACAACAAACTCCATAGCTCAAGCAAGAACTAGAAACCTATGTTTTTGGGGTTGCTGAAGGGTCATTTCCTCAAGTAATGGTCTCAGAGGGAGGCGATGAGGCCGAGACACCTACGCACAATTTGATAGTGATCTTTTTCCTCTAACTAACTTGTAAACTAAAATAAGGAACAAATAGAAGTAAACTGAAGCAAATGTAGCTACTAAAGCAAATGAACAAGAAAACCATGAATAATCTACGCTATATTGGTATAATGAAAGCACAACTACTTAAGGAAATAAACAGTGAAAACCATAAGGCTACTTAAGCAAATGAACAAAAATCCATGAAACTACTTAAGCAAATAAACATAACATAACTCTATGCTAACATACATATATAGTAAAGAGGAGCTTTGGTTGCTTGGGTTAGGTCCTAACCCAAGAGCTTCAGCCCTCAGAGTTAACTCAGAGTTGGCTTAAACAAAAGAACAAATTGTCACAAGTCTTGTGGCTCAGAAATAAAGTGGAGTTTTTACAATATAAGTCTGAATCCTACTGAGGTCCTAAGCCTCTCTATTTATACATTTGAAGTTTCTAATGACTTCCTTCCCATTAGGGAGGCTTGGCCTCCAACTCAAGAAAAACTAGTTTCTATCCTTTTCACTTGCTCGACTGTCTTCTAGTCTTCAAAATGATGGATGTTTGCACTCCAAGCTGGTGGAGGAATATTCGAATGGAGGGGTAGTAAATGAGGAGGATTTACCTCCTATAATTACTCTCCCTTATCCCATTCTAGTTTTACCAAGGTCTTTGCCATAGTTCCCTGATTTTATCCTTTATACCTGCATTTTTCCTTGCTTTTATCCTTTATTACTGAATTACATGCACATTAGACAACAAAGCCAAATATCCAACTCTAACTCATTTCATAAACAAAATATAATGAAATGTATGCAATAATTTGTGAGAATAGTTGGTTTTACTAAGCTAGGAGGTGAATTAAGGCCAATTAAGGCCCATATAATTACTCAATGATGAGGCTCATCAGGGTGAATAGTTATTCCTTAGAATTTAGCACTTTTAAATATTTTCAGAGCATTATTTAATATTCAATTATTATTAATGTTTATGAAGTAATAACATTAAATAAAAGAACACAATAGACACAAGAATTTTAGGTGTAAAACTCTCTCCGGGTAAAAAACCATCGAATTTTTTTCTAATAAATTCTTTTATCTTCAGCCCCAACTGATATGAAAGCAACAACTTCCTAGAATTCTAGAAAAGCATTCTTCTCCAACTCCCACTGGAAGGACACCCCAATGCATTGGTTTCTTCAGTAGTCAACTGAATGGATGCCCCAACATGCACCTGTAGGCGACTTCATGCACCAACCTAGCACCTCCCTGCCACCCTATAATGACTGAAATGAGACAAGAGTGTGGATTCACATACCAGGGACAACGATCCATGATAAATATGATTTACAATGATTTTGACTGAATTCCCAATCACACTATGACGTGCAACCCAGCCATGACATCATCCCAACGATGACTCCTATACCTCCCAACACTACCTCTTCAACTCTAGGCAGAATGAATCTTTCACAAATGACTCTTTTACAATATTTACAATGATGACTCTTTTACAATTTTACAATGATGACTCTTTTATAAATGACTCTTTTACAAATTTACAATAATGACTCTTGGCCTTAAAAATACTTCATGATATTTGAATGGTTGTCATGTCTTCAAGGATGTCCCGCTGCAATGATTCCTTTGATTTGATACTTCTACTCTTGAATTCTTTCTTGATGTTGTACTTGAATCTTCTTCTACCTTCATACAAAATTTTCCCCATGAAACCAATCCCAAAACAAAACAAAATACCATTCAACTTACCTCTACTTGCAAAACACATGTAAGTGCATAATAATGAATAAATACAAATTAAAAATTACAATGCATACCTAAAGTGTGCTTTTCACTTTTGTTGTTGACTTGCTGCAATAGTAGACAAAGACTCCCACTCTTGATATAGGCCTGGAATCTATGCAAGACTATGTCCAAAATTGACCTAAAGATATATACAATAAAAGCTGATGACATACCCTAGAATTGTGATGGATCAAGTTCTAAATACAACAACAGAGACCATTTTATCAACTATGAGAAGACAAGTAACATGAACTTACAACATCATATAGATTTAGCAAACTTGGTGTAGCATCAAGAATATGTATTATAAAATGTGTAGTATCAAGAACAGGACATCTAAAAAATGAATTGTGACATAAAGATATAACCGAGACACTGTATATACTTACATTGTCCTGCAAAAACATATGCCAGAGATGATATTCAAAATTAAAATGTAAACACTAATCATAGATACCTTGATGTAGGAGACTTACTCTTGGCTGTTAATGTGTGGTCCTTACTCCAGTGATCCTTGAATGCATACTTTTTCTTTCCTTCTAGGAGCTCGATATTGGATCTGTTGTCTCTATGTAATTTTGGATCTCCAAGGTCTAAAATTATGTCCCGTGGTATCCCTCGAAGTCCTCTTTCCAACCCCATAGGTTTAATCAAGATTGGATTTTATAAGAAATAATTATGATCAATCTCCCACGGTGACCTGATTATAGACTGGTTCAGTAGAGATAACTTGGATGAAGTGCCACGTGTCACTGTTACGACTTTTGGCCCTGAAATGATACTCAAAAAACTAAACTCCACACTCTTTATGTGAATATTTAAAAAAATTGAATCCAATGATGAGAGATAAAGTTATGATGATTTTCGCAACGTTACCTGTTTAACATGGAATTCAAGAGCCTACAAAAGCCCTAACTTCCTTAGATTTTATATCCTAAAATATATCTAACAAAGATTTGAAATTCAGTTATGAAGTTCATAAATATTTCTGCTAAAATGGGTTTTAATTTAAGCTTCTTATCATTCGTGGTAAAAGCGTTATAGCGAAAATTCCACGATGACATGTTTGAAGCCACAAAATCCCTACTAGAGGAGGATATGACGGTCATTATTTATATGAATGTCTTGAGTTGAGAGGGTCCGCAACAAGTGAACATTGGATGGATTTTAGGAGATTATTTATTTATTTATTAATTATTGACTATTCAGTGACCACAACCAATTATGTGTGCCATGCCACAACCCCATAGGGTTTTAGCCCATTAGTTGGGGTTACCAACTTCAAATGTGAATATCTCTTAAACAGTGAAGAATTACTTTGCGTGCCATATATCAATGGAAACATATCAAGAATAGAATCCAACTATAATATCCTTAACTCATAATAGAGTAAGTTGTCAAGTCAAAATTTCCATGCAAGATCGGGGTAGCCCCTGGTGCTACTTGGGTTGACACAAACGACAACCACTCATAAAAAAAACAGGATTACTAAATCAATTCAGTGTATATCTACTACGACACACAATTTACCATACTATGATGGCTTAGAATATGTAAATTTGTTTCTTGATAAGTTTGAAAGGGATGTACCAGAGGATCATCGGTTCCAGGAATTAGACATCATGATGAGAGATACACTTGCCAGATGGTGGTGTAGACATAAGAACAATTTTGTAGACTGGAAGGAGTACCATAGGATGACGCAGCTACGGTTAGGATATCCCAATACCCGCATTACTGAAAAATACATAGGGAAGGATCACTCGCGCGAGCATTTGGATCGTTGGATGAAAGCATGGGGAGAGGAACTACAGCTTAAATGGGTACATATATTTTGCCACACTTTGGATACTATTTTGATGAAGTAGTATCTAGAAACAAAGCTACGGCATGGAACTATGGAGTGGGATGTTCTGAAGGATAGCTTTTTGTCAACTTTCAGTTTTGAGGATGGATTCACACGTATTGATGAAGCATTACAACTAATCAAGGCTACGATATTCATAATGCCAGAAGAACCTATCACATGGGTACAACCAGACTGGAGTACGCAGCTATGCCATGCTTTGAAGTGCTACAATGTTACCACAGAAGAAGGCGAGAAATATCCCAGGAATATTAGTATCCCTGAGTCAGAGGGACAACGCAAAGTTATTGGGCCTAAGGTAGAGGGTCCTGACATTTCCAAACCATTGAAGACCAAGCAAGTGAACATTGGGTCGGAAGCACAACTGAAGTTTGCAAATTTAGGTGATTACTGGGATGAGGACATAGTTGACAAAGTTGAGGAGCTATTACGAGAATACCAGGACTTGTTTCCAACAAATTTTTATGATTTCAATGAGATAGTAGGTGATCTAGGTGTTATGAAGATCAATCTAAAGCCAAATGTGAAGCCAATAAAGCAACGCCCATACCAGTTGAATCCTAAGTACAAAGAAAGAGTGTGCGAAAAACTAGATAAAATGCTTGCAGTAGGGATTATTGAGTCTATAGAAGAATCAGATTGGGTTAGTCCTATGGTGGTTCAGGGGAAGAAGATGAAGGGTGAAATATTAATCTGCGTAGATCTAAGGAAGTTGAACGATGCTTATGTAGATGATCCATACCCTACGTCGTTCATAGATGAAGTTGTTAACACCTAAATCCGCCTTAGGCTGAAAGAAGGCAAAATTCAGGGTAACCACAAACCACGCTCAGTCTGGTAGCTAGCCCTATCAGACTAGGAGAGGGCTCTCTCCATGTCACACTTAGTGAATAAATAAACAATATGGTCTGAGATGACTTACAGGCTAGGTAAATAAATATGACAGAAATATTTTGATAAATGACTGAGTTTTCTGGGATGTATGGGACCGACGAACAGCATGAACAGAGAATTTAACACAAAGGCACAGATTACTTCGTGAGGCAAGACAGGCAGAAAGTCTAGCAATTAGATTTGAAATAATGTGAAATGGAAAGATTGTTTAAGAGGGTGAAAAGGGCATAAATACATGAATCCTTTTCAACAGAAGAAAAACACAGAACGTGAAAACTTTCCCAAAGGCAGAGCAATAAACTGAATTCTACCTTTTCTTACTTAGAAACTTTCACTGGAAATGAATATGAATGAATTGTGAAACATAACGAAATACATATGAAACAGAAAGAAAATAAATTTGCTAAACTCACACCACAGGAATCTCATGAACCAGAGCTGCAACCTTTCATTAATTCTCTGTCAAGATGTACAATGAATAACTGAGTTTCTCTCCCACCGTTTCCCAGAAATTACAACCAACCCTTTACCAAATGACTCTCAATACAATAAATAAGTTTTGCTATGAGAAATTTAATCAACCCAGGAAATCAAAAGCCAACCATTAGCAGTTACATTCAGTTACTATGATGACCAATTAAAACAAAGTAAACCTGAGCGAAGATCTTCTGGGTGACTGCTCGCCTTCCTTTTTCCACTTGGATAGAAGCCAACCTTTCATGAAAATGTTTTTTAAAATTTGCCTTTGATGCTGGGAAAAATGTATTTTAAATGAACGGGCCCACTTTGAGAATATTTCAAATCGAAATTTCGCGGAGCGGAAGTGATTTTGGCCTTCGGGTCTCTGTGCGCCGCACCCAAAACTGTATGAGTCGCACCACTTTGGAGATGGTTTTGAAGCACTTAATAAAGTCAAAATTGATCCCAAGTGTGCTTTTTATAAATCCCTATCTATCTACGTTCCAACCCAAGTGGAATTTTTGGATTTGGATGTCATTTGCCCCTCCAAAACTTCAACCTCCCAAGACTGCTTCCTGTGTGTCAAAATAGGGGCAGTGAGGTCATTTTTTGAGTGTTTTTTACCTCCTGAGGACTCAAAACTTGCCCAAATTTCTTGGCCATGCACCAGAAGTCATGATTTTTCATGCAAAATCCAAAAATATAAAATTTTCATTATTTGGAGCTCCCTATCAAAAGCGCACGCCAGGTGGCGCGACGCACAGGGAGAAAAACCCTGTTTTTTGTACAAAATTTGCAAAAATACCAAAAGTGCCCCAAATTTCTTGAAATTTGGGCTGGAGCTTCTCCATCAAGTATCATGCTGGGTTAAAGAGGCTTCAGCCAACATCTGAAGATGATCATGCTCCCTTTGCCTCTTTTGCTTCCTTATTGCCTTCTTTAGTTTTGCCTTTAAATTCCTGATTCGTGCATTGCAGACCTTGTTCCGTACCATGTAGTGGAAAGCCATGTGTCTTAGCAATGCGTGGTCCTTATTTGCTTTTTCCAACATCCTCTCTAAGTGGATGTTGATCCTCTTGAGCCAAATCTCTTGATCAGCCTCTATCTCTTGCTGAATGTTTATCCTCTCATTTAGGCTTCTTTGGGAAACTTACTGGTCTTCACGGATGTTTTCCCACCTTTATGAGGCCTCCTGGGTGCATGCACCTCTGTTGGTGAATCACTGTGTGTCTCTTCCTCATGATCATATGATGGATCAGATGTCATGTCTGCTGGTGGACAAACTTTCTTGGACAAATAGGTGTTGATATGTCACACTGTCTTGTAATGCCTTTGATGATGTGCTTGACCTTTGTCACCAAGAGAAAATAATGACATGAGGGATAGTAAGGGGAGGGAAAAATAGTAAGGGATTAGGGACTATTGGGAGATATTTGTTTGGGAAATATAGGAGGGTTTGAGGGGTTTTATGTGTGGGATAGG
>APFE030781691.1:0-17751 GCA_000404065.3 Pinus taeda
CCATTACCAGTGGGCCTGGACAATACCCTGGTGGAGTCACTTCAAAAGATCAAAAACGTTACTCCGCTACCAGCGAGCCTGGTCAGTACCCTGGCAGAGTCATTGCATTACCTCTTTGCACATGAAACCTTTCATGATCCTTTACCCTTTATTTGGTTTCATTTTCTTTTACGTGTGCATTTGCACTTATTTCTGGGCATTCATTGCGCTAGGGCGGATGAGGGATCCTGACTTATTTTATGAGCAAGAGAGGTTGTTTCTTGTTTGACAAAAACTAAGAGATATCCTGATTTAGGTTTGCCCTCATGCCAAGCTTCCACATCTCATTTCCAGTCAGCAAGTAAAAAGAACACAGGTCATTGAAACAATCAAGACCACGCTGGGCACTAGGTTCAGGTTATGGGTATAGGTCATTCGAACATATTAGGGTTCCCCATGACTGGCTCTAAGAGAGGCTACCCATTGGCGTAACCATCGCAACTTCACGCATTCACTAGGCTAGGGTTTTAGTTCTAGGGCTAGGTGACCAGGAAACTCTCCTAGGGTTTACAAACTGATGTGAAGAGGTTGAAGCAATTCACTTGGAGTAAGAGCAAAAGGTGTGAGAAATCTATTCACGACACCATAGGTTTGAAATCTTTAGGTTCATGAAGGCTCAGGTAACGACATGAAACATAAGTGAAACCTCTAGGCTAAGTCAAAGGTGAGTGTGTGCCAAGCGAGAAGGAAAGTGAATGATGTAATGCAGTAGACATGGTTAATGATGCAATGTAATGCTATGCGTAGAAGAGATCAACCAATTGCAATTAAAGGACCAATGCAAATGTATATGTAGAGATTTAATGAATGCCATTTAACAACAAACCAATACAAGGACATGAGTGCAAAAGAAACAAGCAGGGAATTAACTACCAACAATAGAGGAAATGAAGCATGACAGATTTAAATCATAAAGCAAACTCTAATCAGTGAACTAATAAGAAAAAATAAAACCTAAATATTCTAAAACCCTAAATTCTAATTTAACCGAAGCATAGGTCGGGTTATGTGAAATCAAACTTCCAATGCAGCCACCACAACAATTCCCAACCTGCAAAGACAAAAATGACAACCATTAGAATGTGTGGAAAGAGTTGTGAAAAACATAACATGCTTACCTGTAAAGCACGCACAACAAAGAGAACATCTCATCCATCTATAGGGAAATGTGTCAGAGAAGACCTTTCAAGGCAAACTGCAACCTAATCCTGGTAAACCAAAGCACAAGCATGAAATTTATAGTCATCCAGCTATAACATACATCCATTTATGCTTAACCTTAAATCCAACGCAAGTAAGGCAAGATGCTGCCAGCTAGAAAAGGTATCTGCCAGATTGATTTGATTAAAAACCCTATTGTGATGTAGAGGATGAACAACTTGATAACCCTGAAAATATGGGCCTCTTTCAGGTGTAATTGCGGTCCCTAAGGATTTAGACACAAAAACCCTAATTTTAGAAGCCTTAGTTTGAAATTGTTGATAGACTTCGTCAAGGACGCGAGGAACTGCCATATCTGCTAGTGGAAGCTGAAGTGCCTCATTGTCTTGGTCAACCTATGAACCTTCAAATGACACAACATCAAATATTTGTAGCTTCGTAAGGTTTATATGTGAGTGCATATGGTTATTGTTGGTTGTGACCAGACAACTATCCGTGAAAATATTTTGGATTGGATCCATTGCCTGAATATTGATAGAATGGTAGTTCGACAAATGAGATTCTTTAGATTCTAGAGAATGAACTGAATCAATCGCAAGAGTGTTAGGCAAAGGGGAGATCTGGTGGTTGGCACCCTCCCATATAGGAGATTGTAAGGTATCATTTGATTGTGTATGTTGACAGATTGTGTTGGCTGGGAGACAATAAAAAAGATTGGAGACAACAGCTAGAGCACTTCCTTCAGGAAACAAATTAGGATATAGAGGTTGATGCATATCAGTTGAAAGGTGATGGCAATATTTTCTCAGCGAGACATTGCTCAAATCAGAGGGTTTCTAAGATGAGCTTGCATCCGGCGAGAAAGTTTTGTGAGGAGGGTGATGCACAGAAACCCTAATTTCAGGAACCCTAATTTCAGAAACCCTAATTCGACTTGGTTCAAGGGTCTCATCAGGAACGTGAGAACCTAACATAACCATCAGCGGAAGCTGAAGTGCCTAAACTTCTTGATGAGTCCCTAAACATTCGAAAGGTGGGTCATCAAACTCTGGGGGCTTTGTAGGATCAATAGCCGGATAAGTAGGAAAATCACCAGAGGCGTGAGTGAATATACTTTCGGAAGAATGAGAATTGCTGAAAAAGGGATCAACGAAGACCCAACTTGAGCCGGGTGAGATGTTTGGCCCTCTTCTTCACCTATTAAAAACTGCGAGTGGTGAAGATCAGGCATAAGGAGTTCAACATCTGCATCCCTTGACCGTGAAAAATCACCCCCATGTACATGATTTCAATCAACGCGAGCAAGATAAAGGTGTGAATGATCTGAAGAAACCGCCGATGCTGTAGACCCATGCACTTAATCAGGGTAGAATGGATGCACATGGTCTGATGGAGGAGCATCGATCGGAGCTGGACTCACATCTTGCTCATTTATGTTCAACAAAGAGAAAGACAGATTTACAGGCTTGATATGTTCCATGAATTTGATAAGACAATCAACGTTACTTGAGACAAGACCAAATCCATCATGCATAGGTGAATGAGATCTAGGGCTATAGTGCAACGTATGTTGAAAGGAATCGATCAAAAGAGATGTTATGTGATTTTCAGATTCAAGACCAAAATAATGTATGTGGGATTTAGAGGTGAGACCATCATTCCCAGAAAGCACTGTTCATCGTTTGAACCATTTATGGTCACAATAATATTATTTAACAAGTCAAGAGGAGGATGAGAAATCCCACAAACGGTAATCTTCTCCTCAGGGTTTTGAGGTTGTTCCAAATTCAAAGAGATCGCCAAAACAAAATTACGGGTAGAATCTGGATACTTTATAATATGCAAATTATGATGATACTCACGCAAAACAGGACTTGTTTCTAATCGAAAATGTTGTAAAAAAACGAGAACCAATCGTTGAAAATTTATATTCAAATACAACCAGTCGGCATCAATTTCAGGAAATTCAAAACAAAAATGCACATATTTGGAAGAAAAATCCTCTAAAGATTTCTCAGATTTCATCCTAAATTTCCTTTGCAATTTATTATGTGCCCATAGGGTCTTCAATATATGGCAATGACTCTTATACCTAGGACAAACCTTAGAAGTACTCAATGGATGCTTGACCTATAAAATAAAAGAACTTGAGCATGAAACCCATGCTCTAATAATAATAATAATAATAATAATAATTTCTTTTTCATCTTATATTTACAAGAATACATTTCATACTTATGAAGACCGAACTTCGTTACACATTTTTCAACACTCTCTTAACTAGGGAGGTATTCATAAGAGGTAGATGGTCATTCTCAATTTGAAGATATCTCATAAGAAGAGTCGGATTAGGAACCCATCTGTCTTGCATCATATTAACCAACATTGTCACATAACCATCATAGATCCATTTTTACTCCAGAACTTAGTTACATATTTTTCAACACTCTAATAATAATAATTTCTTTTTCATCTTATATTTACAAGAATACATTTCATACTTATGAAGACCGAACTTCATTACACATTTTTCAACACTCTCTTAACTAGGGAGGTATTCATAAGAGGTAGATGGTCATTCTCAATTTGAACATATCTCATAAGAATAGTCGGATTGGTAACCCATCTATCTTGCATCATATTAACCAACATTGTCACATAACCATCATAGATCCATTTTTACTCCGGAACTTAGTTACATATTTTTCAACACTCTCTCTTAACTAGGGAGGTATTCATAAGAGGTACATGGTCATTCTCAATTTGAAGATATCTCATAAGAAGAGTCAGATATTGGTAACCCATTTGTCTAGCATCATATTAGCATTGTCACATAACCATCATAGATCCATCTTTACTTCGGATCTACCAAGCGTGGAGAGGGATCAAATCCTTTTTCACTCTATGCTAGTTTGCATATAAGATATTTGATCAAATCTTTTTTCACTATATGCTAGTTTTCATATCAAGATATTTGATCCCTCTTAGCTTAGTAGATTCAGAGTAAAGATAGTAGAGCGAGAGTAAAGATGGATCTATGCTAGTTTATGTGCCCCTTTAAATAGGCTACATTTCAAGTGAATACTTTATTAATATTAATATCAGGGTTAATAATATTTTTTTGCATGGTATTAATAATAATTTTGCCCATAGGTCTTCACCTAAATAAAACCTCTTTTTTTAATGTTAGTAAATATAAAGTGGATTATGGAGTAAATATAAAAAAATATTTTATTTATTTACCATACATCTCGTTTATTTATGTTTTTATTTATTTATCATACCTCTTTAAAAAATATGGCATTTGGCCCATGGTACTTAACCCATGGTATTAAAATGGTATTTGGCCCATAGACTTCTCCTAAATAAAACCTCTTTTCTAGTTTATTTATATTTATATTTATTTATCATACCTCTTTTAAAAATATGGCATTTGGCCCATGACACTAAGCCCATGATATTAAAATGGTATTTGGCACATAGGCTTCACCTAAATAAAACCTCTTTTTTGAGTTTTTGTAAATATAAAGAGGTTTATGGAGTAAATATAAAAAGAGGTTTTATTTATTTTTACCAATAATCTCTAGTTTATTTATAATTTATATTTATTTACCATAGGAGTAAGTATAAAAAGGGGTTTTATTTATTTACCATACTTCCACTTTATTTATATTTCTATTTATTTACCATATCTATTTTTTTTTTTATATTTGAAGTGTTCATAAACCTCTTTATATCTTAAATTTAAATTTATATTGCGTTTATACATAATAATAATTAGATTGATTTTTAAATAGGGCTGATTAAAAATGTTAAAATTACATGTTAAATATTTACGTTTACTTTTATGTTTACTTGTATGTTTACATTTACTTTTACATAAAATCTACTCTGGCTGTCTTGTATGTTTACATTTAGGTTTACATGAGATAAATTGATTTTTAAATAGGGTCGATTAAAAATGTTAAAATTACATGTTAAATATTTATGTTTACATGAGATATCTCTACTCAATTAAATTGATCTTTAAATAGGGTCGATTAAAAATGTTCAAATTACACGTTAAATATTTATGTTTACATTATTGATTTCTAAATAGGGTCGATTAAAAATGTTAAAATTACATGTTAAATATTTATTAAAATTACATGTTAAATATTTATGTTTACATGAGATATCTCTACTCAATAATTAAATTGATCTCTAAATAGGGTCGATTAAAAATGTTCAAATTACACGTTAAATATTTATGTTTACATTATTGATTTCTAAATAGGGTCGATTAAAAATGTTAAAATTACATGTTAAATATTTATGTTTACATTTACGTTTACATGAGATCTTCTACTCCTCCTGTATAATAATTAAATTGATTTTTAAATAGGGTCGATTAAAAATGTTAAACAATGTTAAACTTACATGTTAAATATTTACGTTTACTTTTATGTTTACTTGTATGTTTACATTTACGTTAAATTGATTTTTAAATAGGGCCGATTAAAAATTTTAGAATTACATGTTAAATATTTAAGTTTACTTTATGTTATTGTATGTTTACATTTCCGTTTACATGAGATTTACTCCCATACTAGGTTGTATAACTCCCATGGCGCGTTGTATAATAATTAAATTGATTTTTAAATAGTAAAAATGTTAAAATTACATGTGTTTACTTGTATGTTTACATTTACATTTCCATGAGATTTACTCCCATACTGCGCTGTATAACTCCCTTCGCGGGTTGTATAATAATAAAATTGATTTTTAAATAGGTTGATTAAAAATATTAAAATTACATGTTAGGTTTACTTTACTTGTATGTTTACATTTACATTTATCGGCGGTTGTATAATAATAAAATTGATTTTTAAATAGGCCGATTAAAAATATTAAAATTACACGTTATGTTTACTTTACTTGTATGTTTACATTTACATTTACGTTTATTTTTACATTTTTACGTGAGACCCACTCTCATTCTGGGCTGTATAATAATTAAATTATTTTTAATAATTAAGTTGATTTTTAAATAGGGCCAATTAAAAATGTTAAATTACATGTTAAATATTTATGTTTACTTTTATGTTTACTTGTATGTTTACATTTACGTTTACGTTTACAGTTACATGTTTACGTGAGATCCACTCCCATACTAGGATGTAGAGGGCCTCTCGGCACAACAAGGCCTTGACTAACAACTCCATCTCTCCATAAGATCAGAGAACAATGTTGACGAGACCAATGATGTATAGACACCATCATCATTGTCTCACAAGGTACATACCCCACCCGGGTGTTCACAGAGTATGACCTCCCAATGGACTATTCTTATCTTGGGTAGCTAATCCTCAAAGAATATCGGTCCATGACTACTCTTGTCTTGAATGCCCTACCACATTCTTAATTAATATCAAATTCCAGATGGTTACTATGTTAGCACTCCGTAAATTTCTATAGGTTGAGGAGAGAAATCTTAGAGGTAACCACAAACCTCTTTTGGACCAGAGTCTAGCCTTTCTGGTCTAGAGAGGGCTCTCTCTATAGGGTCTTTCAGTGATCCAGGAGGATCTTGTTAGATCAGTTACAGAGGTTCAGTTTCATCGTCAGTGTTTAGGTCCAGTGTCGTCAACTTTGCTAGTAATGTATATGGTTTTTCATGGTGTTCACTTGATATGGTTTTGTACCTAGTTGTCGACATGAGGTTGTCGTCAATTCCGCCAGGATTTGGTTGTTGATGGGTTTGTCGTTAAGTGATGTCGTTGCTAATGTCGCTTTGTGACATTTGTTTGTGAATGGGGTTTTATTTGATGTTAAGACTAAAACCCTAAACCTAAGACATTACGTTAATCAAACCCTAAAACCCTAACCTAACCATACACTAAATACCTAAAACCTAAGTCCTAAAACTATCAGACATATTATATTACATTTCAATGTATTAAAGCAATAAATAAAAACCTATGTATAAACCCTCAGCCTATGTAATAAACATAAAACATTACAAATATATTATAATAGTCTCTAACCGCAGAGGAGACCGCAACGGGACTGCATGCCATGTGAATGAATAGAGGTAAGCCGTCGGGTTATGTTAACCACCGGGCTTGGAAACTGCACAGGGATAGTAGTTCATGTGAGCAGTCGGGTAGTCAGGGTTACAAATGACGGAGTTTAACTAAGTGGGAGTCCACCTAACCATAACCGCGGCAGGAAATATGGCATGTGAGTAGGGCAGTTACGTGGCAGTCGGGGTTGCAATTCACTGCATCAGAGATTGCGGAGTAAACTGCAGCATGTGAGCACAATACAACCGCCACACAGGAAACCATTAGTAGACAACAAACCAGTAGAGCCCTAACCGTGGGGTAAACACACCATTCACATGCGCTGTCCATGCTTCCTCTGCCCGATGACATGACAACTAACGATTTCTATTTAATATATGGTCTATTTTGGGTTTTTGTTGTGTTTTGACATTAACACTAATTCAACTACCATGCAAGTTATCCTAAGGTGTCAAATATTGACAAGATCGAGGGAAAACAAACCAAAATTAGAGAAAATTCATTCCTAAACTCAGGAGAGGGAGTTCGAATGCATATGGTAGGTTATAAAGGCAATTTTGTTCATGAAGAGGACATTGGAGTGGTTTTGAGTTTCATGTGCAAGTTCTAGAGGGATATAGGCTGTTTTGTTTTCAGTGTAACAGGGGCATCCAAAGTCAGAATTGGGAACCGTGATAGGCATTGGAAAGCTGGTTCAAAGAGCTATCTTATGACAGTGACTAGAAGTGCCTGCAAGCACATTCAGTTTGGTCAAATTTATCTGTAATCAACCTCTTCGGTTTCAATCCTAATAAAGTGGTCGCCCATCTTGAAAGTGGACCCGTTGACGTAGTCCATTAGGGACGAACTCCGTAATCAATCTTGCTATTTGGTATTGCTGTGTATTTGCTGTTTTCACTTTTGTTTTGCATCTTGATTATGTTTTCTCATATGTCGTAAAGCTTTCTTCTCAAGCAGTTCTCACGGTTTCAACACTTTAAGTTAACATTCATTTCACTGTTGGCATAGTCAATTCTATTTTAGTTTTAACATATGATCATTTTAGATCATTTGGTATCAGATCAGGTTGTGTTTGTAGAATTTTCCATTGAATGTTAACCAGGTCAAATTCGCAACGTGGAGAAGGAATCCTTGAGTACATTGATCCAGAGATTGGAAAGCGGAGAGTCGTTCATAAGTCGATCATGACATGATCTGATGCAGGTGAACCACCAGAAACTAAGATGAGTGATGAACAGTTTCAGCAAGCATTTTTGAATATGCAGCAGATTTTGGGAGAACTCTACGAAGAAAAGAAGGTGAGAGATGCAACTTCTTCTTCAAAGACAATGAAGAAGGACAAAGGTAAAGGCAAGGTTGATAAACCATCTTCACCTCCATCATCTCTGTCATCTTCTTCTTCTTCTTCTTACAGTGCAAAATCTAAAACAAAAAAGAAACCTAAGAAAACATCTCTTTTGAAACTTGATGTAAAATTTGAGTTACCTATTTATGATAGTGAAATGAATCTTGAAAAGCTAGATAACTGGATTAAGCAGTTAGAAGTGTATTGTCGTATTCAGAACATTTTTGATGATAAAATGAAAATTCAGTTAGCTACACTTAGAATGGGGGGAACATGGTGGGAAAGTAAAACTCAAATAGATGTAAAGTGGAAAGGTAAAGTCATCTCTTCATGCTCTAAGTTTTTAAAAGCTCTTAGGAAACAATTCTATCCTTTAGGACACATGCAACAAGTTGTTATTGATTGGCAACACTTGAGGCAAGGTAAAAGGCAGAGCGTTCAGGAGTTTACTCAGGAGTTTAGAAAGAAATAATTGGTGCTTGGTATTTCATTGGATACATGTGAAACTTTATTAAAATACATCGATAATTTACATTCATATTTGCAGCATACATTATTGATGTTTAATCCTGATGATTTTGATGAAGTGTGTGTTCAGGGCATACATATTGAATCAGGTGGCAGACCATTCATGTTTTCATCGCAATCACCCAAAGAGTTGGAAATCAAAGATTCCAATGATAGTAAGGGGAAGAACAATTCAAAGAGAAAGAAATTAGCGATATCTTAGAAGGAAAGACCTACTTGTTCTCTTGCCAAAAAATTGATTGTGATGAATCTAAGTGTTGGAAACTTCATCCAGAACTTAAGCCCAAAAAGTTCCTTAAGGAGAAGGATGAAAAGAAGGCAATTGCAATAATCCAGCAAGATCTAGGTTCAGATTCAGGTGATGAAAGGAGGATAACTGCCATAATTTCGACAGGTAAAACTTCTGACACTGGTTCAAGTTCGAATACTATTGCATCTTTATCAAACATAAATCCTTCAAATGAGGATAAAAGAGTTGAATTGTTTAACATAAGGATAACTGCTAAGCACACAAAGATAGATACAATGTTTGACAGTGGATCACAGGCCAATTTAATATCTAAATATTTAGTTAAGAATTTGGGTTTGGAGATATGGAATCATCCAAGACCTTACCCATTAGGATGGATAAATAAACCAGCTCAGATAAAAGTCACAAAATCGTTTCGATTAAGATTTGCGATTATAACTAATTACATTGATGAAGTGGAATTATATGTGGTTCCACTAGACATATGTGGAGTTGTCTTTGGGAGACCTTATATTTATGATCGTGATGCAATATTTTACAGAAGAGAGCATAAATATCACCTTAAGAAAGATGAGGTTGAATTTATTGTCAGGGCACATCAAACTAAAAATCACTAGAATTTAATTGTTGCTAATCAGAAGAAGCGATTAATAAGCTCAAATAAGAGATTTATAGTCATGTGTGTAAAGGAACAACATAAGAATCGACATGATTTTTGTTCAAGTTATGAGTCTCAACTTAAAGATAGTTTGATCAAAGAGGTAGAAACTTTTCCAATTCTATTTAAAGAAACAAAACATCTTAGTCATAAGCAGGGAATACAACATGAATTACAGTTTGTGCCTACAGCTCCTCTTCCTAATGTTAGAATGAATCAATTTAGTCCAAGTTTGGAAATTATCAGTTACATGGATGCAGGTCAGTATTAGGGAAAGTCATTGTTACATTTCTCTTGTATTGTATCACCAATTCATGTTTCAAACAATTTGGAAGCCTCTTTTCAAGTGGAGAGGAAATCTATTTGTTTTCATATCAAAGCCTTTTCTAAAGCAGTGTCAAAGTTTCTAAGGGAAAATAATGCAATAAGGGAAAGTGCTAATGAATGGAAACATCATTTAATGAATGAAGAAACGATGATTCAAACAAATCAACAACCACTTCAATACTTTCAAAGACAAACTAAGTTGCAACAGTTTTCATATTACAGATTAATGGGTTTATTACAGCAAGTTCACTTAGTAATCAGAAATCAGGAAAGTATATCAAGTCAAGTAGCTGGTTTGATGTCAAGAATATCTTTGATTGTCTCTGTTATTCCTCAATATAGATTGTTAATACATGTGAATAGTATTGAACAATATCCAGTAGAGACTATTTTCAAAGATGATTATGAATCACTAACTCATGGTTCTTCATGGAAAGAAATCAATTGTCATGTTCATAACAGGTTGTTTAACCATATTTGCAAGTTGTTCATACTGTAGATGGATGGAACAGGTCACCGACTCAAAATGTGCCATGGTCAACATCATCAGGGTCATCACTATCAGGTGGTTGATCGAATGTATTGGTACATATTCTGGACAAGGTGGAGAGTGAGGGAGCTCTACCCTCATTTACTATATGTCTAGTCAAACTTTTGTGGTCCAAAAGCTTTCAAGTGGAGAGGGCTGATCCAGGAGGATCTCATCAGATCAGTTACACAGGTTTAGTTTCGTCATCAGTGTTCAGGTCCGGTGTCATCAGCTTTGCTAGTAATGTATATGGTTTTTCATGGTGTCCAATTGATATGGATTTTTACCTCGTTGTCAACATGAGGTTGTCGTCAACTCCACTAGGATTTGGTTGTTGACGGGTTTATCTTCAAGTGATGTAATTGCTAATGTCGCTTTGTGACATTTGGTTGTGAATGGTTTTTTAGTTGATGTTAAGACTAAAACCCTAAACCTAAGACATTATGTTAATCAAACCCTAAAACCCTAACCTAACCCTACATTAAATACCTAAAACCTAATTCCTAAAACTATCAGACATATTATATTACATTTCAATGTACTAAAACAATACAAAAATAACCAATGTATAAACCCTCGGCCTATGTAATAAACATAAAACATTACAAATATGTTATAACAGTCCCTAACTATGGAGGAGACTGCAACGGGACCACATGCCATGTGAATGAACAAAGGTAAGCTATCGGGGTTATGTTAACCACCAGGCTTGGAAACCGCGCGGGATAGTAGTTCATGTGAGCAGTCGGGCAATCATGGTTACAAACGATGGAGTTTAACTGAGGGGGAGTCCATCTAACCATAACCGCGGCGGGAACTATGGCATGTGAGCAGGGCAGTTACATGGCAGTGGGGGTTTCAGTTCACCACATCGGGGACTATGGAGTAAACCATGACAGGTGAGCACAATACAACCACCACACAAGAAACTGTCAGCAGACAACAAACTGGCAGAGCCCTAACCCCGGGGTCAACTCACTATTCACATGTGCTATTCATGCTTCCTCCACCCAGTGACATGAAAACTAAGGGTTTCTGTTTAATATATGGTCTATTTTGGGTTTTTGTTGTGTTTTGAAATTAACGCTAATTCAACCACCATGCAAGTTATCTTAAGGTGTCAAATATTGACAAGACCGAGGGAAAACAAACCAAAATTAGAGAAAATCCATTCCTAAACTTGGTGGAGGGAGTTCGAATTCATCTGGTAGGTTATAAAGGCAATTTTGTTCATGAAGAGGACATTGGAGTGGTTTTGAGTTTCATATGCATGTTTTGGAGGGATATAGGATGTTTTGTTTTCAGTGTAACAGGAGTATCCAGAGTCAGAATTGGGAACCATGACAGGCGTTGGAAAGCTAGTTTAGAGAGCTACCTTATGACAGTAAGCAGAAGTGCTTGCATGCATATTCAATTTGGTCAAATTTCTGTGTAATCAATCTTTTCGATTTCAATCCTAATAAAGTGGTCACCCATCTTGAAAGTGGACCCAGAGACGTAGTCCATCAGGAACAAACTCCGTAATCAATCTCGCTGCCTGGTATCGCTGTGTATTTGCTGTCTTCACTTCTGTTTTCCATCTTGCTTATGTTTTCTCATATGTTGTAAAGCTTTCTTCTCAAGCAGTTCTCACAGTTTCAACACTTAAACATTCATTTCATTGTTGGCATAGTCAATTCTATTTCAGTTTTAACATATGATCATTTTAGAGCATTTAGTCAATTAAACAATTGATTTTTTCAGATTTTAGGCTAGCTCTTAAGCACAGGTGAAATGAATTTGTTTTATGTTTTCAAAATTTTAATGACAAAGTGACAAATATATGCATTGGGTGTCCTTGTTTAGAAAATCTCAGTGATTAAAATGGGATAGTGAGAAGTTCTTTACTAAGGGCAAGATAGCCAACACTTTGGATCTTTAAAATTGGTTGTAGTATACGGTGGAGGAAAACAATATTATAGTCCACTAAGCATAAAGAATCTAGGGATGAATTTTACACTCAGTTTCATATGAAAAACATGAAGATTATTTGAGAGGAAAACAAAGCACCTATCTTAGATGAAACCTGGTTTCATTAACCTCTTTCAAATAAGAAAGTGTTAAAATTGGCAACTAGGGTCAAACTCCATGTGGGTCTTCTTATTTATGGCATCTGATATTTTTCTTGGATTCCCCTCATCGAGAGGTGTAGGATTTATCTAAAGATCATCTGATTTCGACATGTATTCATGGAGATATGAATTTATTTGTGTTACGTGACAATTCGTCAAGGTCGGCCAAAAACCAAATTGTGCTCATCTATCTTCAACATTTTACTATAAAAAGAGGTGGCTTGCAAGTCATTTGATACACACCTCTTGTGATCTCTTCCTCTCCACTTGTCTTTGGGTTTTGGTGGGAAGAGAGACCTTAAAATGATACATTGCCCTAAGAGGAGATGCCCTAGATGCTGTCATGGGAAAGAAGGATCTACGCATCCCTAAAGAAGATACCCTAGCTCCTAATGTTGGCATGGAGATGAAGGCCTAACACAATTATGATGATAGGCTTCTAATGTTGCCCTAATAAAGCCCTAACACTGCCATGAAGTGCCCTATATTACAGTCTAGAAGAAGTCCTACACGTGGAGTGAACAGGGTCCTCTTGAAGATCCTAAAGCAACCCTAATCACAGTCATGATGGAGAATCCTTAACGCTATTATAGCCTTGGAATCACAATTAGGAGAGGCTAAACACAGACCCTAAGATGTTTTCCTTAAAAGACCCTAAACATTGTCCTAGAAGAGACATCTAGACACCGAGTTAGGAGGGTCATATTATGCCCTAGCCGCTGAGAATGAGAGGGCTAATGATTGTATGAAGGAGGCCTAAAGACATACCCTAATGCTGTCATAAAAGCCTAACGCTATCATGGAAATAGGCCTAACATAGTCATAGAAGAAGGCTTAATGATGGAATGAATAAAGGAACCTATATGCAGTCCTAAGGAAAATACTACACGCTGTTACAATCTCCGCATATGCTACAGACTTGGGCATAGGATCTTGGTGACTAGGTGCAGTCATAGAAGGAGCATAGACAACTTGGGATTTGACAGTGGTGCAACCTCAAAGTGAATATCTAACAAGTCTATCTAGGATGAGCTATTCAAGGGTAAAGTTGGGTGATGTGTGTAGACCTATCTTATTGTTGGGCTAGACTGGAGGCCATAGCCAACATCATAGAGCATTAAGGGTTGCACAAATCAGTGTGGTAGTTCTGGAACCTCTCTTGGATCACCACAACATTTTAAGGTTTTTTGTTGACTGTATCAAGGATGGAATGAAGTTTGATACATCATGATGTAGGTGACATTAATGATGACGAATGGTGCATCATAGTGCAGCATGAAAGTGGTGCAACATATTGATGAATGGTGTAGCATAGTGCAACATGACAATGGTGCAACATAGTCATGAATGGTGCAGCATAGTGCATCATGACAGTAGTGCAACATAATGATGATGAGTGCAACATAGTGTAATGAAGTGCAACATGATGGGTGAAACAAAATGATGATTGTATGCAGTATGATTAGTGAAACATGATGGGTGCAACACAATGATGATTGTATGTAGTATGTCGAGTGTATCATAGTGTAATGAAGTGCAACACAATGATTGGTGCAACTCAGTGATGGGAGCAACACAGTGATGGGTGCAGCTCAATGATGGGAGAAACACAATGATGGGTGCAACATGGTGATGGAATCACCTTGGAGAATCAGTTGAAGTAGTATGCCTTCACCTGAGTTTAGATCAACTACCTCATGCGTTACCTTCTTAGTGAAGATATCTTCTCTTATTTTATCAAGTCAGAATGTTGACTTTTGATGTATATGTATTATCTCTCTCTCTGCTGAACTATTAAAGAACATAAGAAGAATTGATCAAGGGTTTCCCCACATTGGGGTTTGTCCTTGCTGGCGCCACATCTTGTGTCCTCTCAGCTTCGCTTGTCTTTTGAGATTTATGTTTATGTTCTATCTATACTTTACTATCATGCTAAATGAGATTGCTAATATGGAATTGATATTGAGCTAATATGGAAATTGAAGTAAATTTGTTCTCAACATTGAAGATGACTACTCTTGTCTTGAATGCCCCACCACATTCTTAAAGAGTATCGAATGCCAGATGGTTACTATGTTAGCACTTTTTAAATTTCTCCAGGATGAGGAGAGAAATCTTAGAGGTAACCACAAATCTCTTTTGGACCAGAATCTAGCCTTTCGGGTCTAGAGAGGGCTCTCTCTATAGGGTTTTTCAGTCAATTAAACAATTGAGTTTTTTCAGATTTTAGGCTAGCTCTTAAGCACAAGAGAAATGAATTTGTTTTATGATTTTAAAAGTTGATTGACAAAGTGACAGAGACATGCATTGGGCATCCTTGTTTAGAAAATCTCAGTGATTAAAATGGGATAATGAGAAGTTCTTTACTAAGGGAAAGATAGCCAACACTTTGGATCTTTAAAATCGGTTGTAGTATATGGTGGAGGAAAACAATATTACAGTCCACTAAGAATAAATGATCTAGGGACGAATTTATACTCAGTTTCAGATGAAAAACATGAATATTATTTGAGAGGAAAACAAAGCACCTATCATAGATGAAATCTACTTTCATTAATCTCTTTCAAATAATAAAGACGGTCTATTTTGAATAACTGAAAGAAATGGAGTATGAGTAACTAAAAGCAAAAGGACATATAAGAATAGAGGAAAACACATCACCAACATATGTTGACACAAGAATCCTTGAAATAAATAACTCTGGTCTTCTTCATTAATCACTAAAAATATCACAACATACACTAAATTCTGTCTCTTGTATTTGCCAATCAATCATTTCTTCATAGTTTTTGGTGGTCTTCAATACATTTTCAGCACAACAGGCCCATATAACCAAATACATTGCATCACTTATCCACTGAGTGGATCAAATCAAAATAACTTAGCAACATCATGTTTTTTTGGACAAGAAAAACTAAACAAAGCTAACATAAAAACTATAGTTTTTATCTTAAAAAAAACACAAAGTACTTTATCCTATCTCCTAGCTAATGGCCCATCAATTCATTTTATCTTTATCGCTAGCATCACAATAACAAGGTTGAAATCTGATGAGTTGGAGTAAGACCCATATGATGCTTCAAACCTTTCAAAAATTCTAATTCACAAATCAAATTTAAAAAAACTTCATAATTGTAGCAACAAGAAATTGTAAAAATGGGTCTCCAAGTAACACATGTAACTCCCAATCGGTAGAACCTATGTAAAAACGGAAGGAGGTTAGTTTATATGAACTTGTCCTTGAGATAAACATCTCTCATTTTATTCAAATTCTTTCCCATCTCATAAAATCCTCTACGAAACAATGGATAAAATAGGCAATGTGCACATTCTGAAAAATATTCTTTGAAGATTCATTCGAATCTCCCGATCCATGACACCTATGAAAAAACTGGAAGAGGTTATTTTTATTTGGCCTGTCCTTGAGAAAACCTCTTTCAGTTTCCCAAAATGCACCTCTATGTGATAGGAAACTATTCTGCAAAAGGATGATTAAAACAAAGTATTTTGTGTGGGAATCATTAGAACGCTTGGGTAGATACGTTTCTTAGATAGTGGGGGGAATATATGGGTTATGTCATGTATAATATGCAATCATGGTCTTTTGAGGGAATAGGTTTAAGATCGGATTAGTAAAATAAAAGTCATATGACTAATGAATGGGGGATAGGGAAAGGGATTTATGAATGAACAATGGGAGATTGGGAGATATAGGTTATGGAATTAGGGAAACAAGGAGAGATTAGAAAGGGGAAAATAAATAGGATATTTTGAAAATATTATTTTTCTCAAGTAGAAGAACTTCAACTATAATGAAATCAAGATAACTTTCTGACAGACACATAACTGACACATATCCCATGACTTCTCTGTTCAAAAATTTGTAACCATGACTCCCAATGAATCGATATTATTTCATGATTTGAATGGACCACTTGATGAATAAACTCATGGCAATGTTGGATGGTGACTTTTGAACTGATGGCAGTGATAGTGACTATAAGTTCAACTTATTCAAACTGAAAATTAAAAATTCAAAGACATTCAACAAATGAAAACTATTGTCCCTAACATACCTAATCCTCCATTCTTTCTTTTCAAGTGAAGACAATAATGTAGTGTCTATCTCTCCCTCTCAATTGGGGAGGACAATCCACCAAACCAAGCTTGTCCCTTAAGTATACAAGCTTCTTGTTCAGAAGTGATTTCAATAATATGTCGACTCCCTATTCTTCAGTGGAGATATACTGTAGCTGCAACATGCCATTTTGTACTAGCTCTCAAATATAGAGATACTTGTTGTTGATATGCTTTGTCTTTCCATGAGACACTGGATCCTCATACAAAGTAATACAACTAGTGTTATTACAAAGTATCACTGTAGGGTTCATCAGTCCTTCAAACAAGTTGGATAACAACTTCCTTAACCATACTGCTTCCATGCTTACTTCACATGCTGCAACATATTCAGCCTCAACACTACTAAAAGCAACGATGTCTTTATTTCTTCCCATCCATGAGACCATGGAGGATCCTAAACTAAAAAATCCCCCTTTAGTGCTTCTTCCATCCTATTCATTGACTCCCTAGTCAAAATATGTATACCCAGTCAATTGGACATCATTCCATAGTTGATGGTTCCTCGCAGATATCTCAGAATATGCTTTGCTGTTGTCCAATGATCATGCTTCGACTCCACTTGGAATTGACTGAGCACATTTACTACAAAACATATGTC
>APFE030781695.1:0-21231 GCA_000404065.3 Pinus taeda
CGTACTTCTTAATTCTCATCATATTGAGAGCCATGCCATCGGTGTTTCCATCAAGTACAACATCTGTAACATATAACCATACCAGAAACATAATGCCAACAATCTCCCCCTTTGGACTTGATGGCAACCTCAAAAACTTCAGCGACAAATGTTGACTCTCCTTGTGATTATTTCTTTGATAATGTTGGAACTTTCTATCAACTCTTTTCACTTCATCAAGAAATATTGCACTAAAAAACTAAGTTGGTTTGGATTAATACAAAATACAAAATCTATCATCTTTGGTGTAGCCCGATCCATCCCTTTTTTTGTTGAATGAGATTTCTTCCAAAGGCTTGATAACCATCTTGGAAAAAAATTCTTTTTATTTTTTTCTTCACAATTTCTACATTGTTGATATTCTGTGCTTAATTCATTGATTTCATAAAGTCATTTATACCACATTTTGTATCAATCACTTGTATTATGTCTTGGGTATCACAAGTTACATCATTTTTCTCCCATTATTTCAATAATATCACATGTCACAACAAACTTTTGAATAAGGCTCTTTGTATCATATGTTGAATCACTTTGTTTTATTAGCTCTTATGTGCCACAACTTGCATCTGTTGTCTGCATGAATTCAGTTGTATCACAAGATGCATTAATGTTTTCTATTAGATCTTTTGTATCACAAATTTTATCTATTTTCATTGTAAGTGTTGCATAATCCATATCATCAATATAACCCTTCTTTTCTCTTAATTTAGTCTAAAGAGCATTAAGAAATCAATTCTTCATATCTATTTATTTTTTATATATTTTGTAGCTACTCGTGTTTCAACCATTTCATTAATTATGGACTTTATTTTTTTTGCTATAATTTCCATTCAATTACTTTGATTTTATTATGCAATTCATGGTTGCACTTTTACAGATATTTAATTTCTTGAGATGCATTTAGCAAGTGATTTCATCCTTTGCCCATTTGTACTTAACACACTCACTTCCTCACTTGTACTTGCTTACTTGCACTCATTCCCTTGATAAAATTTTCTTGATTTTTATGTTACATAAAGGTTTCAGGTACTACTAATTGTGCACCGTGAAGTGTGATTAAAATGACTAGATTTTTGATGGCTCATTCGACCTCCTTATTCAATTTTATGAAGGTCTTGTTACAATATATCTTGTAATTAAAAAATACCCTAGACACCCTTATTCAGTTTCAGGGTGGCCTAGGGAAAGGAGAAAATATATTTCATTTTATTAAGAATATCCTTGTCCTGATTACAAATGTACCCAAATACCATGAGAAGTCCTTAATGACCAATATAACCTTTATCTTCAACCTACTTTTGTGCTTAAGAAACCTTGATTTTTGTTTATTAGCATTTAAGGATTTTCTTTAAAAGCATGAACACGGATAAAAATTCCTTTTAGAAATTGATATTCCTTATATCTCTCATTATACAATTTTTTTACTTTTCTTCGCAAATTGATACACCAAATATTGGTCATAAAAGCTTCATAAAATAATGCCTCTACTTATCTCATACTTATCTTTCATCAAAAGTTCCCAAACCCATATCACTCCAAATTGTATAAAATTTCAATATAAATTAATACTTTATGTCAAAGTATTAAACCATAACAAAAGCTAAAATATGTCCCTTGGTAAAAAATAAGTCATGAAGAAATGTGGGCATTAGAAGATTCAAATATGTACAAGGATTAAAATCTTGAAATTCATCGAACGCGAGGTCTAAAAAGATGGCACAAAAATAATTCATAGTACTATTGCAATAGAGCACACCTATGTGCTTTAAAATCATGCGATGAGTTTCTAATACCTTTTATGTTGCACATTTCTTTCCCCTTGAAGAACTAATTTTTGGTCATTTTTATAATTAGATTTGAACCAACATGCCTCATGCTCAAAGAATGTTAAAATTTTCCTTAAGCATTGTTTAGAAATTTATTTCAACATTTAAAACCCTAGGATACATGAAATTAGCTCCTTCAACACCTATGGTCTACTACATACTGTCAATCAAATGAGATCAAAAGACATAAGAGAGGGAAACATGGCTACCACTAAAGGAGACATTGCCAAGCTAAAAATATATTTACCAATGGGAGAAATATCATAGAAAGTAGTGAAAAGTTGATGAATATGTTTATTCCAAAAGAACCGGATCTAGTGAAGGATATCCTCTAGAATTCTATATCATAAGTGTTGAAGTAATCAAGACATCCTCAAATATTTTGAGGTGAGATTGATCCTTTGACAAGAGGACTGCAAAATATACTAAATGCAAAGATCAACTCACATCTTCATCTGAAATCTTATTTGAAGAAAAAACTATAGGATCACTCTGCTTCCATATGAGTGTCATATCTCACTGATGATGATAATGGACGAGAGAATTATTAACTGTGGTTTCAAATTTGTTTTTCTATCAAGATCTTCATCATCATGGGAAGTAGTGAATACTTGAAGGATTCCACAATGTATAATTTGTTGCAAGCTATATATACGAGATGGATGAATATGATAGTGAGAAAAGAAATCAATAACATGAAATGTTATGTGACATATAAAATAGAGAGAAGGGATTAGGTCATGAAGGGTGGATATTACATCAAATAAATAAAATCAATATGAAGGATCTCAATATTAGATTTTGAATCTTGGAGGTAGATGTTTGTGAACATTTTATGTCACCATACAATAGAACCACATATTTGTTTTCGGTCCTAACAAGTTGATTTATTTTATCATTATAGCCAAGACTAATATTAAATGATGCCAAACATATTATTTTTCACATAGATTTGATCTACCATGGAATCCAAATAAAAAAATGGTTTCAGTCCATAAATGAGATGTGGTACCCATTGCATACACCAAACCAATTTTATTCATAAGAGAGATGAAATATTCATTGTTTTCAGCCTCATATAATAAAACCAAAAAAGTGAAATACCTTCAAAAAATAGTACACACAACAGAGGAAATTTCTCAATATACAACACACCAATATGCATTTCAATAATTTATTTCAATAAATAATTTATATTTTAGAATAGATATGTCATTCCATGGATTAGAGCCATGGAATTTGTTTAAATCCACAATTAACGGGCATACAAAACAATATATTATGTAATATGCTTAAAAATAAGATTGTGAGATAGTTAATGAGCCTTACAATCTTGTAGTTTAGAAACTAGATTTCTTTAGAACGCTGAGAAGATACACAATCCATCATGGTAGATTTTGAATCGCTCATGGGTCACTTTTGTGGCTTCTATTTCAAGTTAGAATTATCAAACTTCTCAAGCGTCAATTGAAAATTACAATTCCTCCATGCAAATATATCATAGAATTGCGAGGCCCTTAAGACTAAAGATGCTTTAGTACCATGTTAAGAATTGGCCATAAGCGATAAAAACAAGTAAACTAGTGGAAAAATTTTTATGCTTGTGTTGTGTGGTATTGATCTAAAAATCTTAATTTATAATACATCAATGATTATTCTAGATCTTATAGATTGAGATCTAGATCACATTGATAACTCATTAGTGAATCACCATGACACCTTATCAATATAATAATTACAAGTGATAACGATTGTATTCTTGGACTTTGGAACACCCTTTGGCCCAAGAAGTTAACAACCTTTTGGTAATACCTTTTCCACTGGGGGAATTAACCTTCATGATGTTTAAATTGGTGCTATATTTCATACCTCTATCCAAACCACTTCCTCGAGCCAGAACAACACTAAAAACTAAGCTAAGGATGGATCCCCTCCTCCACCTAGGTCATATCGGGTGCCTATCCCCAAGGAATTGTTCAAATATCCATTATTAGCGACGATTGCATTGATTTATCTATCCAAGCTGAATAATGATCGCATAAATCATAATTCGGCATGGCCACCAATCCCACAAAAACTACTATCAGACATCTAAATTCAATGGTAAGCCTAAAGAAGACCCTTAAGGGAAGATTACCACTTACCACTTTTCATGCTCTTCCAACTATTTTATAGATGATAGAATTCGGTTGTGTCATTTCCAGCAAACTCTTACCATTAATGATTCCAAATATTACATTGACCTAGAGAGCACTACTTATAATACCTTCATGTCTTTAGCATGGGCCTTTGTAAAACACTACCAATTGCCTATCAAGTATGAGACTAGAACCAACATTCTCTAACACTCATCATGATACCTCCACTCAATTTTTTTTATCAAATCCATGAGTGGAGAAGAAGACAACATCTCTTCAGAATTGAGTTCCTTGATGAGTTGTTACTTGAGTGGTTTACTAAGTCCCTCTTTCCTAGGAGTGCAAAATATGTGGCTAAGATAAGAGCCCAAAATGAGAAACAAGCCATCATTTTTACCCATCAACAAGCCTTTATTTATTCTCATGTAGGTAATATTTATGAGATCATTCTCGGTAATTAACTGATCTAATCAATCACAAGTATGAAACCCATGCACGTGTTGTAGTGGGGTTTGTATCCTTAAGAAACATAGATGTGTTAGCCTCATAGATGGGCCAAAAGAATATATCTTCTAGTTCCCCTACTTCTAAGCCTTCCTCTTAGACTCCTAGTGTTCCTTTTCCAACCTCTAATGTCCACTCTGTCTAGTCCACATCTGCAGAGACCTCCCAACAACCAAGATTTAATAAGAAAAAAAACCAAGTCTATCAAATCTTAGAATGATGAACTAGGAGCATATCATACCCAATAGATTGTTGGGGGTGGTAAAAAAGAAAAGAAGAACAATAATCAATTTCCTTGCAAGATTTATTGTGAAGACCACCTTACTCTCGAATGCCCCTGAATGGATGAGATCCATTGCTATTTCTTGTAGCAACCTATTTTTTAGATGAAACCTTTTCTATCCCAACAAAAACACATGGTTGTAAGCTCTCCACCGCCTCAACAATGAAGTAGTGAGGAAATTCCTCTAATAAAGCCTCATCGTCCACACATGATATCTTCATGGTGGAACAACCCAGTGATTCCACAACTAAAGTGCACAACTATGAGAATATTGAGAGTGCTACCTCTAAATCAGAACCCGTGAATCCACCTACACCTGATGGTCTTCTCCACATTAATAAACCATCATTGAAAACTAATTTTCATCCTCCTAAAGGTGAACTTCAGAAGACTAATCCAAATGTACAGGCCACTCACAACTATAGTATTATCGAGGATCTGGCCTAAGATCATATAGCTATGCTTAAGCTCAAATTTTTGCAAAGTTTCCCAATGCAATCCAAAGCACTTTTAGCTATTATTGGTGGATTGGATCCCTCATATTCCAATATAATGACCTTTGATACCTCTTCCTGGAAACTCTACCATCCACATCATATTTCCTTCTATATAATGGTCCACATCTTTGGACAACATGTTCATTAAAAACTTTGTATGATGGGGTATCTACATGTATATTTTCATTGAAGTATTGTGATCAGCCTCATCATTGGCTAACTATATGGACCTTAATACACCTCCAAGATTACTAAAATCAATTCTTCTCATAATTCCTTACATGTTTTAATTATATTTTGCTTAATGAGATGAGTAAAAGTAAGATGTTATGGCTAGTGGTCTAATGTGCATTGATTATAGGCCTTTGGGAAAAAATCGTGGAAATTTTGGCTAATTAAGATGCAGGAACTCAAATGAGACAAGAAGGACAGATTATAGGAGATGGATCTTCCTCATTAAATCCTAACTCATTCGAATATCCCTCAATCAAATCACACTAGATCAGAGTTTCAAGTAGTCGAGTCATGGAGATCATGGGCAGCTGAGCGAGTGACAATTAAGAACTAGTTCATCTAAAGTTTGGGAGCCAAGCCTCCCTAGATTTTAAGGAAGTTGTTGGAGAATTTAGTTGTATAAATAAGGAGGCCTACAGCCTCATTAGGATTTAGATTTTTTATGTAATTGCACTAAGCATTTTCAAGTTAAAGGATTATGGAAAAACAATGTTATGTAATTTTTTATATGATAATGAGAATGAACATTTCCTTGATCTAGCACTGAGTTGACTCAGAGGGCTGAATCTCTTGGGTTAGGGCCCAACGTTAGCAAAAGAGGTTCCTCTTATTGTACTTTTATGCTTAGGTTATTTCATGGATTAATTATTGAATTTATCTTGGCATTGTTTTATTGCAAGTAGTGGTGAATTTGATTAGTTTTCTTCCATTTGTGCATAGCTTTAGTAGTAGCTTTAGAGAGATAAAGGAATACCAAAAAGGTTGATAACAGGTGGATTTTGCCTCACTCCTCCCTTCAGGGACCATGCTTTGAGGAAAAGCTCCTATTCAACCCCAAAAGGACGGAATTTTGATTTCTTATGGAATTTAGGGTTTTCTGCTAATTAGACCAACATCTTTTCAGTTTTCAAGAATAGGTTTCAGTTGTTATTTCTTATATCTCTAGCTTTGTATTAGAGCTCATGGTGTTTCACAATATTCTACTATTATTTCCATGCATGAACTAGGTAACTAAATAATGGAATTTTGTTTTCTTATGTAGATTGGAAATCCTTCTTATTTGACATGATCCATGGGTAAATTCTAATTATGTATGTATTGCAAGAGTTTCAATAGTGTAGGAATATCTCATGTCAGCAGCCCCCAGCCTAACCTCATTCATCCATTATCAACAACATCCACTAAGTCCATCAACCAAATCATCATTCCATAAGAACAACTTTCCAGGTTTGTTGAGCAAATCCAACCATCTCACAAACTTTGGTTTCAACTCTAAGGAAGTCCTAACCACTCCCTTTCCTTATTTCTTCCATCATTCACCTTCCCTAAGCCTTATACCACCTTCCAAACCCCCCCTTATTCTTTCGACCAGATCCTGTAGGAATACAGGGGATCCTGTAGGAGCATTAGGACATCTTGTAGGTGCATTAGGACATCCTATAGGACGACTTGTAGTGGCATGTTTTGAGGTTGATTTGAGGAAAATGCTTCTAGAATGTTAGGAGAAGACCCATTTTTGCCTCCCAAGCTATCTAGCCCTTCACAATGTCTCTAACCAACCTGCCATACCACTAAGAAGATTTAACATTCACATTTTCACAAAAAAAGGACAAAAAGAAAAAGTAGTTATCACGTTCATTCATATGCACAGTAGTAAAGTGTTTGATTATCTCAGATTGCATGCCTAGGATAGTTAGGATTACACACATGTTAGCTTAGAATTATTCTAAAGTAGTATCTTTTAACAAATAGTTAGATGAGTGGTGTGTTTAAAGCATTTATTTCAGTCTTTCATTACTGTAGTAGACAATATTTCTCAATTAGGGTAAAATTCCCCTTTCTTCATTAGTAATCAAACTTCTTCTAAATCAGTCGAAGGTTGGTTTGAGAGACCATAGTGCTCTATCGCCAGCTCAACAGTGACAAAGAGTGGAAACATTGCATTTGCTTGTGTATACAGCACTATCACCTCCAAGTTTGTGTGAAACCTACGTTGATAAAGTAAAGTTGGTAGCCCCAAGAGTTGCAGCATTATTGCTACAATACTGGTGCTCATCACTTTTTGGCATCGTTGCTAGGGAGGTGTCTGAGTAGATGTGATTTCTTCTTTCTTTCTTCCATTTCTTATCTCTTTTGTTTTGCTATTAGCTTCATTTTTTTGTTGCAAAATTAATTGTAATTTGGTTTTCTTTCCTTTCCATTTTGCAAGTAATATTTCATTCAGCAGTTAGTTCCATTCAGTTTGTTATTTCAATTCTACAATTAGTCTTAAAGCTTGAAAAACAAAACAAAAAATAAACTTCTTTCATGCCTCGTAGGAATAGGGATAACTTAGGAAAATTTCTGTCAAATACCCCCACCACTTCAAACAACCAACCTTCCCTCTTCTTCAGTGGATGTGAATTGGAGGACCCCTTAGGTAGTTAACCAAAGAATTTTCAAGAGCCTACTGGGGGAGAACAAGAAGGAGAACCCATTCCAACTGACCTAATGGCTGAAAATAGAAATGACAGAGGAGATAGAGAAAGAATTGATGGTGCTTTTCCCATCAAAGAAACCAATGGGGATGCCAAGATGAAAAACATAAGTCCCTCTTCTCTTCCTCACTTCCATGGCCTGACCTTGAAAGATCCAAATACTTTCTTGTTTGAGTTCATTGTCATATGCAG
Organism: Pinus taeda; assembly: GCA_000404065.3. Lineage (NCBI taxonomy): Eukaryota > Viridiplantae > Streptophyta > Pinopsida > Pinales > Pinaceae > Pinus > Pinus taeda. The sequence continues at coordinate 8,194 of APFE030781695.1, forward strand.
AACTTATGATTACACCACTAATGATAAGAATTTGAAACTATTCCCATCCACTCTCAAGGATGCAGCTCTGCGCTGGTTCATGGGTTTACCTGGAGATAGCATCAGCACCTGGGCTCAGATGTAGCAAGCCTTCAACAACAAGTATCAAGACTACTTTAGGTCCAAAGAAACTAAAGAGGTAATTTTTAGAATGACCTTAAGGTATGATGAGTCCTTAGAAGATTATGAAGAAATATTCCATCTTAGCTACAAAAGGGCCAAGTGCACACTTGATCATGAGTCACTGAAGCTAGTCCTACTCAGGGGGGTTAGGGAAGATCTTCTGGATACCTTAATCCTGATAACAGGTGGGGACATCTAATAGCTACCCTATGAAGATATCAAGATTGTCTTTAAGAACCATTCTAGGGCAGCTAGAAAAAAGGGTAGGGGTAGTCAACCAATTTCTAGCTCCTCCTCTTCCAACACATCCATAAAAGGTGAAATTGGAAACTTGTTGGAAGATTTCAAGAGTGAAATGTTGCAAACCCTTTCCCTACAGATGGACATTATGCACATCAAAAGAAAGAAGGAGGAAGTAGAGAGAGCATTAGCCATCTTCTGCCCCAGCTACATAAGGAGGCACCCTAGGAATGAATGTCCATTAAACCTTATAGAAATTTGCTCGGTCTGTGAAGAAAACCACTCCACAGACAAGTGCTCTTCTCTACCCGGACTGAAAGTTGTGTGTCAGGGAACTGAAGGGGTGACTGAACAACTTTGCTACATAAACTTAAGGAGGCCTCATGGGCCTCGACCAGACCAATAGGGCATGAAAGGGTCATCCTATGCATATTACAACCCTAACCAAAACATATCCATTCCCTCTTAGGGGCCCCCTTCTCATCCCTCTTGGTCTACACCTTCTCCTTGGTATTTTGTACCTCAGTACCATTCCCAACTGACTAACCAGCCATTTCAGCCATATACTCCTCCAAAGCCTCAATTAAAAGGAATGCACCACCCTAGGTGTGGAGGCCCCCATACAACAATGCTCTAGCTTTATTGCCTTCACCTCCTTCTCAACCGAAAATTTTACACCTTTCTCCAACTAAACAACCTCAAATGCCTGCCCATCCAAATGCGAACTAGAACAACAGACAAGCACAACAAGTATACAGTGGAGAGACATCCTACCCCGCTTATGTTGCAGAAATTCAGGAAATCAACCTATGGTCTGGGAGAGTACTCCCAGACATCCAACCTCCATCTTGACCAAGGGAGAGTGAGGAGGAAAGAGAGGAAAGTATACCTATATTGAATCCACCACCCTTTCTTGAAAGATTAACTCATCCAGTCCAGCCTACCCCAGGAAAAAATGAACTTCTGGGTGAACTGAAAAATCTATGTGTCAAAATTCCACTTATCCAAGCCATTAAGGATGTACCTATTTACAACAAATTGATTAAAGAGAAGCGTTTCAAACATCCAGGGAGGCGAAAAAGAGACACCCCTACCATTAATTCCATTGGACACTGTCCGACTTAATGTTGGGGTAGGTAATTTTCCCAAAGTATTTAGACCCTAGAAGCCGTGTAGTAGATGTGCACATCAATGGCACCATTGTCCCACATACCTTGATTGATCTTGGGGCCGCCATTAATGTAATGACTAAGGACACCATGCGAAAGCTAAATCTCCAGGGTTTATTAAGAAAGACCACAACAGTCTTGCAGCTTATAGACCATTCCACAATGGCCACTAAGGAGATGTGATGGTGTCCATTAACTCCTAGGAGTACCTTGCCGACTTCCTATTTCTTCATCCTAAGGCAAAGCTTAATGGTTATCCTCTCATACTTGGGAGGCCTTGATTAGACATTGTCGATGCCTACATTAGCTGCAGGGCTGGAAACATGACTATCAAAAATGGGCATATATCCAAGCATTTGATCTTGTACCCTCCTGCTCAGCCATCTTTAGAACATGATTTACCTTTATGGCTGGAAGAGGAGGAAGAATATGAAGTTTACTCAGCCCAACTCTATACCCTAGAAACTGCCATGGGAAGAGGACAACCTGATGAAGATGATTTGATTGAACACATCCTCCAAAATCCAACTCCCAACACCTTGTCCTTAGGGGAATTCGTAAAGGAAATCAAGAGAAACCATTACATTTATCTATTCTTAGCTTATTCAAACCCTTATCATGTCAAGACAATAGAATTCGACCCTGAAAGAACTTTGAAAATCAACCCTTCTCTTTCTATACACCAAGAAGAAGAGTTGTGCAACATGCTAAGGGAACATTTAGATGCCTTTACTTGGAGTTACAAAAAAAATGAAGGGAGTGCACCCCTCGGTGTGTACTCACCACATTTAAGTCAAAGAAGGTTGCAAACCATACTGACAACCCCAAAGGAGAATGAATCTAGCTCTCAAGGATATAGTGAAAGAAGAATTGCAAAAGTTGTTGGATGTAGGATTCATTTACCCTATCTCAAACAGTGAGTGGGTTTATCCTTTGGTGTTGGTTCCAAATAAAAATGGGAAATGGAGGATTTTTTTTATTACACAGAATTAAACAAAGCAACAAAGAAGGACCATTTCCCTCTACCTTTCATTAACCAAGTGTTAGATGGCCTGGTAGAGAAAAAGTTATTCTCTTTCTTAGATGGGTTCATGGATACAATCAAATCCATATTAACCCAGAGGACCAAGTTAAAACCACCTTCACCTGTCCTTGGGGTACTTTCACTTATAGGGTCCTTCCTTTTGGCCTATGCAATGCTCCTGCCACTTTTAAGAGGGTGGTCCTAAGTATATTTGTCGAGCTAGTCCATGATGCAATGAAAATTTATATGGATGACTTTACACCCTATGGGTGTGATTTCCAGGAGGCTATCTCCAACTTGGGTAAGGTGCTCAACAAATGCATTGAAATGAACCTATCCCTTAGTCCTGAAAAATGTGAGTTCTTGATGACTACACAAAATGTTCTAGGTCACTCAATATCCTAGAAAGGACTTCAGGTAGACCCAAATAAGATAGCCATCATCCAAAGGGTCCCAGCTCCGCAAAATCAGAGAGATGGAAGAATTTTTATAGGTTTAGTCGAATACTATAGGAGACTTATAAAGACTTCATAAAGTTAGCTTCTCCTTTATTTGGGTTATTGGCCAAGGACTCCAAATTTGTATGGTCAAAAAGCTATCAAGAAGCCTTGGACACCCTACATGACAAGTTGACTACACTATTCTTCGAGGCCCAAATTGGGCTCTTCCTTTCCATATACATGTCGATGCCTCTCACAAATCTATAGGAGCATCTCTAGGCCAGCTAGATGACAGGCTACCTTATGCCATTTACTTCATCAGTAAGAATATGTCAAAAGATGAGATGAACTACACAGTGATTGAAAAAGAGCTCCTGGTTGTTGTGCATTCATTGAATAAATTTAGACATTACATTACTGGTTACTAGACATTTGTACATAATAACCATGCTGCAATTAAATAATTGATGAATAAACCTGATGTAAATGCCCGGATTATTAGGTGTTTACTTTTGCAGTAGTTTGATTTAACTATTATTTATAAGCCTGGAAAGGAGAATGTTGTTGCAGATTTTTTATCCTTATTGACTTTGCCTACAGGGGAGGAAGGAATGGTTGATGAGTAGTTACCAGATGAACACTTATTTTCCATTTCAGTTCTCTCTCCATGGTTTGCTGACATACCAAATTACTTGTTGTCTACACAGTTTCCACCAAATTTGTCCTCCAAGGAAAAGAGCAAGATTGTAAGGAAGAGCACTCCATTCACTTAGATTGGGGTCAACCTCTTCAAACTAGGCCCAGATCAAATTCCAAGAAGATGTGCCATGGAGGAGGAAGTCTTTGATATCCTTCTGACCTGTCATGATGGGCATTGTGGAGGTCACTTTGCAGCCAAAAGAACATCATTCAAGGTACTACAAGTTGGTTATTAGTGGCCCACTCTTCACCAAGATGTGAGGAGGTATACTAGTCAATGTGACCAGTGCCAAAGGATGGAGAAACCTACCCCAAGGGATGAAATGCCTCTCCAACATTAAGTGACTTTCGAGCCATTTGACAAGTGGGGCATGGATTTCATTGGACCCATTGATCCTCCATCCAGGCAAAAGCAGTACATCATTGTGTGCACTGACTATTAACTAAGTGGGATGAAGCTAAGGCCATCAAAATAGCAATAGAAGAAAAAGTGGCTGAATTCTTAAGGGAAAATGTATTTTATAAGTTTGGGTACCCTACAGAATTGGTCATTGATCAAGGTAGTCAATTTATATTTCTCATGTTTGATAATTTGTTAAGCCAGCATAAGATCAAGCACATAACATCCACTCCTTATCAACCACAAGCTAATGGGCAAGTGGAGGTAACCAATAGAGCATTGGAAAGAATTTTGACCAAAGTGATTAGCAACAACAGAAAGGAATGGGCAGATAGATTAGTTGAGGCCACTTGGGCCTACAATACCACCTGGAATAACACCACTGAGTTTACACCTTATGAGGTGGTCCATGGGAAGAAATCCCTGTTGTCCATTGAATTTGAATACGACACCTTAAGAATGGCAACACAACTAGATCTAGATCTCACCGAGGCACAACAAGAAAGATTGCTCCAGCTGAATGGGTTAGATGAATTTAGGGTGCAGGCCCTCCTACACACGGAGGTGACTCCATATCAAAGGAAAATTTGGCATGAAAAGAATATAAAGGACAAGCAGTTTCAAGAAGGTGATTAGGCTTTGTTGTATGATTCCAGGTACAAGGATTTTAGAGGCAAGTTAAGGACTAGATGGTTAGGGCCTTATGTCATAGAAAAATGTCATGATAATGGTTTGGTATAGATAAGAAGCATTGATGCAGAGGTTATCCCTTTACTTCTCAATTGGTACAGATTGAAGGTCTACAAGAAGCCCTTGTCAAAGAAAGAATTCATCATTGGCATCAACAAGACAGTGATAGTGGTGGAGCAAGTCTCAGCTTCCACCCCATCAAGTCCCTTACAAAAAAAAAGACTCAGGTGAAAATCTCCATGAGGCACCTGAGTCCAACTGTTGGGCTGAAAACCTCTTGAGGAGGTCCAATGGTGTTGAAAAAAGAAAGAATATAAAGATCTCTGGGTGAAAACCTCTTTTGAGGCACCCCGGGTAGGAAACTATGATGAAAACTTCCTTGGAGGCAGACTAGTTGTTTTCTAAAAAAGAAAAAATGAAGAAAATTCAAATTTTTTTGGAAATGTTGTTTGCAAGTAAAAAAAAAGAGAATAAGCTCAGCTTGAGAGGAACAGGAGGACCTACAAAATCCATATTTCAATCCCTCCATCTCATATTCCTCATTATTTCATCCATTCTTCCATTTATGAACTCCTCCAGCTCAATTTACACATGCTTTGTGTTTTCTACAGGATTCCCTGTAAACCTATAGGGGTTTGTTGTAGGAATTATAGTGGCCTTGAAATCCCAAGAAAAGTGATCTTAGAGAAAGGGGATGGCAAGCCTGTGTCTAAAAAAAAAAATTTCACTCCACCACATCATCGCCATGCCTTCCATCACCCTGATTACCCCTGCACCCATCCAATAAATCAATTCAAAAAAAAATAAAAAAAATCAATCAAATAGAGGAGGGAGAGAAGGAGGATAGAGGGACAATACCTGAAGACCACAACTCTCACCTACCATTCACTACAACCCTTCTCTACTCATGTTAACAACCCTCATGCTCCAAAAGTGAGATAAAGCATGAAAGTTTAGGGGAGAGGCAGCTACAAGACATCTTGTAGGTTTCATGTAGGAAATCTTGTATCAACCTATCCCACAAAGGAAACTTCACAGGTTTTCAGCCATCTTCAGCACAAAGATTCCAAGGTTGAGGAAGCTCCTCCAGAGCTCAGTGACAACAACAAGATCACTAGCATCACTCTCCAGCACCTACACATCAAAAGAAACAAGCATCAAAAGAGGCCAATACAAAGAAAGATATGCAACAAATACACAGCACAGAGACATCATTCTCCAACATGCATCATCATCAAAGCATCTTACCCACATGTATGTCATCTTACTCATGCTGTATCATTAGTAAGATATGATCAAAACTGTAGGATTATCTAAGAGTTGGTTTTATAAGAAAAGGTGGCTAGTTATCTTGGCCACTTTCGGCCAGTCGACGAGGAGAAAATAGTTAGGCTACTCCACATGTGGCCAAAGAAAAATCAGAAGAAAGAGGAGATAAGGCTGAAAATGGTTAAGTTATGGAGGAACGAAGTGGGAGATGATTACGAGGTAAGGTGGAATGATGGACTGATAGTGGGACCAATGGTCCAAAAGGAGGTGTGCATACTTAGACACCCAACACACCATCCCACATGATCATCCATATAAAGAAATAAAACATTGATTCTTATGCAAAGAGAGCATTATAAATCTCAAGAATTCATCGAAAAGAGGTTTCGCTTGGCCTTCTTGAAGCAACACCTACATGAGATAGTTAACATTTTGTAGTGCAGTAGATCTATAGGATCCTACAGGAAAACCTACATGATCCTACATGATACAGAGTAGCCAATCTACAGTATTATTAGTGGACACTAAAGGGAGGAGAAATCAAAGGTTGTTCTCAACATAATGTAACAAGGTAGGAGTTATACGTTCCATGTTTTCCAGTTAAAAAGAAGAAAAATTCTCATTTGATTAAGGAAATTGTAGTCTAGGAGAATCGTATCACAAAGTTAACACTCCAACCTCTCTCACCCACCAAAATTATTGAATTATATCCATCCAAGCCTACAAAATTACCATGGAAAGATGACCGAAGGTTTTAACAAGAGAGAACCCACAAACATAGTAAGGATCCACCACCATCCTCCTGTAGTAGATATTTTCACAAGGCACCAATGGATGGGGTTCTTTGAGAGGATGAGAGGATATGATGATGAGGTGGCTAGAGACTTTTCTCTCTCACTCATACCCCTCACTAGGACCCATGCCACTGTTGTGGTGAAAGGCTTATCAGTAGAAATCACCCCTAAAGTTATAAGAAGAATCATTACACTCCATTTAGGGTTAACTTGGAGAAAAGAAGATAAGGGTAACAACACCCTTTCAAAGAAGAAATTATTTTTGGAAGGGGAAAACTAATGGAAGACAAAAATTGGGTCAGAAGAGGAAGCATTCCATACCCTTGGAATGGAGTTAGTTACCACCTTATTAAATACACATCATGTGAAAGGAGATATGGTGTGGTGTATGGATACCACTTCAGACTCCTCCAAGAATTGAGATTTCGAGTAGACACACCTCTTCAAAACAGATTAAGTATACCCTACTTTCTTCTTCAATCAATGATAGACATGAGCATCAAAGTGCAAGAGGGAAAACATCAACAACTATCCCATCATGTGTTGATCAAACACATCCTAGAAGATTCTCTACAAAACCTAAGACTCCCTATTACATGGACAACCCTTAGAGACATGCAAGCAGGAGGGGCAATTCAAGCTCTTAAATATGACAAAATCCCCACTGCTAGTGAGAGGGAAGAAGAAACGGAAGAAGAAAATGAAGAGGAAACGGAAGAGGGAAAAGAGGGAGAAAAGGAGGAGGAGAATGAAGAAGAGACCGAAGAAGAAACAAAAGAAGAGATAGATGAGCAAAGTGAGGAACTAGAGGAAGAAGAGAAAGAGAAAGATAAGAATGATAAGGACAATGGAAAAGAGGAAATAGAATAGAAGGAAGAACAAAGGCATACAGTTCAAGACAAAGAAGGGGAATAATCACCAAGGTATCTCCAGAACCCACTAAGAAAGAGGCAACATATGCTTTTACTGCCCTAAGTACACCTGTCAAGTCAAAAGGGAAGAGGCAAAGACAAACTCCGTTGTACTTCAAAACAAGAAAGAGCACAAGGATTAGGCAGGGAAGACCTCAAAACCCAACCAAAACTACTACTGTCATTGAAGACTCCCCAAAGCAACAAGAAAAGGCAGCTCCCTTAGAGAAAAATCAAGGAGAAGGATCATTAAGACAATCCTCTCCCAAACCTCCCATCACTTATGTTAGGAGACCTATCAGAAGGTCAGCCTCATCAAAGGGAAAAGGTTTCCTACAAGAGACACAGGAAGACCTACAGGAAGAAGAGGCCATCCTACATGAAACCCTATCAAACCTACAAGATGTACAGAAAAGGGACCAAGATGGTATCACTCCACAAGAAACAAAGAAAGAAGACCAAGAACTGAGGTAACCTAGTCCACTGCCTGACCTCAACTCCTACTACAGATTCATTGAAGGAGGTAGGGTAATCCCACAAAAGATTGTCATTCCCTTATTCTTTGAGCTTTAAAGAGAGAGGGCAAGGACACAAAGGTGGATGCAAATTTCCAAATAAAAAGGAGTGGAGGATGTAAGCTGTTAGAGCCTAGATCGACCTCAGGATGAAGGGAGGCAATCTTAGGATAACCACAAACTATGCTTAACCTGGTAGCTAGACCTACCAGGTTGGGAGAGGGCTCTCTCCTTGTCAATATTAATTGATATGGCTAAAATAATAATAGATTTTAGGCTATAGATAGTAGCTCTAGGGTTTTTTTGTTTGATTTTGAAGGTTTGGTTGCTGGATCAAATGGAGCAGGCAGCTTAGGTCCGGGAAATCCAATGAGGGATGCAGACATGTTCTGTGGGGCGAGATAGATAAGTGTTTATGCAATAGTAATCAACTGATATGTTTGGTTCAAGACTACAGAGGGGCTGAGGAGGGCATGTGGAGACCATGAATCCTATTTAAACTGCTGAAAACATTAAGAACTAAATGCATTCCCAAGGCAAAGCACTCTTATCAATGTATTTTTCCTATTTATCTTAATTCATTTAGTTTAGAAGAATGGAAAAGGTTTTGAAACATATAACACATAAGAAAAACTCATTACAGAAGAAGAAACAATACAAAAACATAGTATCACAAGAATCCCACAGAAATAGCTGCAAAATGTGGTTTTAATCGTTTGCCAAATTGCTGATACAAGTATACAATGAGTGCACCACTTCCAAAAGAGTCCAACCTTTACAAATGACTGAAAGAACACATGATATAGACATCCAAACCACCTGTGCTATCCATCAGGGGTTGAATCCAAGAGGTAAGGGACTGTTTCAACCATATCTAAACTAGGAACAAGAAAATAGGCAGTGGAACAACTTGCCTCTAAAACCAAGGGAACTGATACATTCAGTTTTAAACCACTTTTCATTGATGTATCTACCCCCTCATGTCATTTTACATCAATATTTACGTCATATTACATCATTTACCATGCAAAATTTACCAAGAAAAGAAGAAGAAGTCAACTATTGAATAACTAGGTGAAATTTGACTTTTAGGCAAAACTGACCAAATTTGCCTGATGCATAGTGCCCTAAGCCTTATGTGCGGCACCGTTTCAAGGCTACTTTCGGAGGCCTTCCACTCATCCAAATCAGGACCAAGATAGCTTGTTAGAAAGCCCTACCTATCTAGTTTCTGGAACACTTTGAATTTTCTAATTTGGAGGTCACTTTCCCCCTCCAAAGTGGATTCTCCCAAGACTGGTTCCTGTGTGTCCAAAAAGTGGCAGAGAGGGCACTTTTTGAGTGTTTTTTTCCCTTTTGGTGGTCAAGATCTCCTCCAAAATTGATGAAAATTTCTGGGTTTGCTTATTTTTTGATGTTGAATCCAAATATACAAGCCAATTGTCAAGAGGATGCACCAATTCAATGCACATTGCTGGTGGTGTTGCGCATCAGCAGGAATTTCCTGTGTTGCCTAATTCAAAAATTGGAAAATGAAAAAATTGTTTCAAAATTTGCCTAATTTTGGCTCAAATTTGCATCATGAGTTACTTTGTTGGGCTAAAGTCACATTAGCCAAAATGTTGAGCTTTTCATCCTTCTTTTTTCCTTTTAAGGCCCTCCTTAATCTTGTCTTAAGGTGTTTGATCCTCTTGTTGCATATTCTATTCCAGGTAAATTAATGGTGGGCCATATGCCTTAGCATCTTGTTGTCTCTATTTTATTTCTTCAAAAGGCCCTCAAGGTGGATATTTACCCTTTCAAGCCATATCTCTCTCTCATGATCCACTTAGCCCTCTCTAAATTAACTAACAAAGCTTGTATCTTGTCCTCTTGCTTCTTGGTGATCATGTCTTTGACAATCCTTGGATCTTGAGCGTCCAAGTCAATGACATTAACTCTTTGTGTCTCCTCATGGTCAACAAGGTCAAAATATTTCTCCATTTTTATGGTTGTGAACACTTGTGCTTGTATGGACAATGGTGAAGTGAAAATACAGTGGAGGAATGAAGTGGATAGAGTGTATGGAGGGGTATGTGAATGTATGAGATGTGAATAGAGTTTAGGGAATGTGAATGAGATTTAGGAGGGAGGGTAGGGTTTTCAGGGGAATAGGTACGGTTTGTAGGGGAGTAGGTAGAATAGGTTTTGTATGTAGAGGGTTAGGGTTTTATGTAGAATAGGGTTTGGGAATAGGGATGTAGGGATTAGGATTTGGGGATTGGAAAAAATAGATGAAGGGAATAATGTCTAGGGAGTTAGGGAAGGGATTAGGAGATAGGTTTTCGGCAAATGGATTTAGGGAATAGGGTTTAGAAGGAGAATGATAAACAGTTGTGGTATGAAATGTATGAGGTAGTTTTAGAGAAAAATTAGGGCTTGGTTTTTAGATAGGTATAAATCACCAAAAATTCATGTAAACCCTAGTTTCAACTGAAATGAGGCTCTACTTACTTGATAGGAGGTGACATTAGGCAGTTACAGTGATTGAAGAAGATTTTTAGAGGTTTGGAAGCTTCACAACCCAATGTGCAGCACCACCAACCCAATGCACAGTGCCTCCCTAATGCACAACGCCAGTGTATTTTTCTGAAGGAAGTTTGGCTCTGATGCACAGCGCCTCCCTGATGCGCAGCGCTAGCCTCCCAATGTGCAGCACCATTGTTCCTATGTGCAACACCAACTTCAAGGCGAGTTTTGACTGCCTTAACGATGTCAAAATTGGTCGCGTGATAGCTCATTGGAAAGCTTGTCAAGTCTACTTTCTCGAAAATCTTGAACTTTTCAATTTGGAGTTCATTTGCCTTGTTAAATATCAAATCTTCCAAGACTGGTCAAAATGTGCAGAATGAGGTTGCCTAAATGCAGAGTGCTATTGCAGTCAACTTTTGAAGGTCTTCCTCAACTCCAAATTGAGCTCATGATAGCTCATTGGAAATCTATCTCTGTCTAGATATCATTTAAATCATCAAGAAAGTCATTTGAACATCACAGCTAAGTGAAATATTGATTTTCCCAAGGTCACTCCAGAAGTGCATCAATCCTCCTGAGGCCAATGATGTTTTCGACATTTCTCCCAAACCATGAAACCTGTGTAAAAAGTGAAAGATTTTTTTCTTCTTGGGTCAATGATGGACCAAAACCTCTCTCAATTTTGTCAAATTAATCTTCTCTTTCTCAGAAACATCATTTGAATAAAACCTATCTCGATGTGTGGAACAGGGGATTTGTGGAAATGAAGGGAAACGAAGGGGATAAGGGGCTTAATTCTTGAGAAAAGTTTTGGAAGTAGGGAGGGATGTTAGAAATCAGAGGAAAGTGGAATTTCAAATATTTAGTGGGGGGAAGGGGTCCAAAAGGTCAAAACACATGCCTAGCCTAGAAAATTGTCAAATTGTAGCAATAAACTAGGGTTTGTGGGAAAATGATGAATTTGAGGGATATCAGTGATGAGAATTGTTTAAGAAGGTATATTAGGGATAGGGGAAGGTGTATGAACACCAAGACACAAGTTTTGTTGATGATTTGACCATCCAAGAAAAATTACCTTCAAAACCATAGGAGAGGGAAATGAGGCTTACCCAAGTACAACTGAAGCATGAACAAGGTGTAAAATGACCCATTGGAACCCGAAATGATGATGACAACTCTTTGAATGATATTACACTAAGCTGAATGGTGACATGGACCAATACTTGGAAGACTTTGGAAGGAGCGAAAACAACCCTCACCTAATACCTAGTAACCAAATTTTACTTGAAGACTCACTGAAATGACAAAATTTGACTTTGACACCCTAAGACCACTTTGTAAGAGCATATTTGATCACTGATGGAAGGCTTCAAAGGATGACACTAACATAGGCCACATGGAGGAAAAATTGAAAGAGATGGGAAGAGAGTTGAGCAGCATAAGGGATAGAGAGGCAATGATGAAATCTCATTTAGAAGTATAAAATACATGGCTAAGAGGACAACTACAAGAAAGCGAAATCCAGTTGGTAAATACGTCCAGTTTATCCTTGGAGGAAATCTAGTGCGAGATGCTAGCAAAGTCTTATGCTGTGTATCTCAAGGAACAATGGCTACAATTCCAAATCAAGACTTTAGCATAGACAGGCACTATGCCTTCCAGGACTATAGAAAATTCATTGATCTCTATGATCAAATCATCTTGGAAGATAGAGAAAAAATGTCTGAGTTTTACTTACACAACTTGGCCTTGACAGATTTGAATGTGTGGGACCCAAATTTAAAACTAGGTGACTTACAATTGATGGTCTTAGCATCTTGGATGAATCACGAGGAGGTAAGAGCTATGGAAATGAAAAGGTAATGGAAAGAGAAGATACATAACCCCTTATGATCAAAGCTGAACAATCTAATCCAATCGTTGTCATCAACACCCACAACCTCATTTCAAATGATCCTGAGCTTGCACCTAAGTACCTTGTTGCACAAGAACAAGCAGTCACACACTTTTAAGACATGTTCAAATTGCTAGGAGATGACAGCTTGCAAGCTTGCTAAAGGAGGTGGAACACCTTTCCTTACAACCTAAAAATCAAATAATACCATGTAGGTTTTAACCCCGAACAGAAATTACCTGCATACGAATTCTAAATCACAGGAAAAATAAAAATGCGAGAGCATAACACATAAAACACATATACACAGAGATTTCCCA
>APFE030781695.1:29076-55928 GCA_000404065.3 Pinus taeda
GCTTTGGAACCTAATGCACAACATTTAGAAGTCTAGGCTAGAGACGTATTCCAGCGTCGTAAAGCCTGGTAACTATTGCTTTCATCGTAGGTTGGGTGATTCCTCCTCTTTGAGACGAAAAGTGTCAGTACGGACTTGTGCTCCCACATACTATCGAGTATATATTGGGAGACCATAATAGGCTATATCCTTTATCCTTAGGAAGCCATATATGTCGCCCTATCGATCGCAATGCACTGAACACGGCATTCGGGAAGATTGACTGCCGTACCGTAAAAAGTATTCTGCAGTTTTGCGATTGGTTTGGTAATCCCTCTGTCTGGATTTCCAGAATAGTCTCTTTCATTCCTTTTCAGACTCCTTAAAGGAAAAGGTCCATCTGAGCACTTGTCACTTAAGGCTCATTAAAAATTGAAGGTGACTAGAGTCATCTTTAGCTTTTCCTCGACTCTTAAAAATTGAAAAAGAAAGTTGTGTTAAAGCGTCATAAAATTTATTTTAATTGGAATAACGTCCCTATTCCCTCGTTGGTCTTAGGTTGAGAAAATGGAGTCCACCAACCAAGGATTTCCCCTTGGGGGAAATCCTTGTCCTTTCTCCTCTTGGGGAGATGTTGGTGCACCTCATATGGCCACATTGTCCCTTCCAAGACTGACAATCGGCTTGCTAATATGGCTCTTCTTGACCTATGTCATTCAAAGCATCGTGATTCCTGAGCAATCAAATCAGCAACTAGATGATACTAGAGTTACCCCTAAACCTTCTGCTTCGTTTATTTCTCCCTCCCCTCTTTCCTCTTTGCTTGGTGAAGCTAGTAAAGCTAAAAACCAAGTAACTTAGAAGAAGAAGAAGAAGGAGCCAAAGGAAAAAAGGGGCAACCATGCATCATCTAGTGAAAATCCACACACTGCACCGTCCAAACCTAAATCTCATGTGTCATTTGCAAAGGAGACCACTATCATCGAGATTGTCCTTGCATCCCTTAGATCTTAAGGGACTGGTCTCCTCGTTTGCACAATCTGGTGTCGTCAACTTCTGACAATTATGTTGAGAGTACATCGTCAACTAGTGAAAACGAAGTCTCTGGGCAAAAAGGAAAATATAAATTTCCTTGTAGACTGTGTGAAGCTGATCATGTCGTCCACCATTGTCCCTTCCTAGATGAAGCTAAAAGAGTCTTGGATAACCGTCTTGCTTCACTACTACGGCTTCCTCCTGGATACAAGAAACTCTTGCCGAGTCCATCGCTAGTTGAAAATCTGACTGACACACCTTTGTGGTCGGTTGAAGCATCTATCATTGAAGATAAACCCTCTAATTCTACACCAGACCAAAGTCATCGGGTCGAGACGACAGTTGACCCAGTCTTGTCTTCAGAAAGTCCATCTTCAGATGATACAGTCACCGAAGAGAATGAGAACTACACTGTTCAAATTCTTTTCGTAAACATAGACTCCAATGAACATGGGGGCTTCCTTTACCGCAGGAAGGAAGTTCATCAAAGTCATATCTAGCCGTTTATTCGGTCCCACCTCCGAGCAACCTAGTCATTTCCTTCAACAGGAATCTACTAGGTAGACCCCGTCTACTGTCTAATGTACCATTCCGAATAATTGTACAAGCTTACAGAATGGTCATGGTCAGTACTATCATAGATGAAGGGGCTTCTGTGAGTATCCTTTCCTTAATTGCTTGGAAAGTGATTGGTTCACCATCGCTTCTGCCTGAGATACAAAATCTGACAGGCTTTGACAAAGGAACCAGTCGACTGTTAGGGATCCTTTCAAATTTTCCTATAACTTTGAGAGGGAAAACTGTTTATTTGAATGTAATGGTAGTCCAAGGACCTCTAGATTACAATCTACTCCTTGGGCGTGACTACATTTATGACATGAGAGCCATTGTCTCCTCACTCTTTCGAGTAATGTGTTTTCCACATGAAGGCAGAGTGGTCTAGCTCATAGACCAGCTTTCATTCCCTGGCTCACACATAGCTAATAGTAAAATGCCATCCCTAACTGGTCTTTTCACGCAAGGAATGTCTCATCAATCTCCAGTCTGTCCACCTGATGAGTGCGAGTAATTCAGTGATTATGACTAAAACCCAAGGGGCATGCACCCTGGTCTGCTTTGGCAGGAAAACCTTGGGTATAGGGTAAGTTTCTGCAAAGGATATATGACTAGTCTGACACAACTGTCTGTTTAGGAAAATGGGATTAGACCAGAATAAGATTCCCTCGTCAAAGTTATGTGAGTGGAGGCGACTGCACCATTCACCTTTGTCTATTTCGATGGACATCGCCAAGGAAGTGTTTTGTCTGTGATGTGGATGGAGAAATCTTGCAAATGCGAGAACTTTCATATGGTAACTTGGAAACTCTACTTCACTATGCCTAGGGGCATGCAAACCTTTTTTACGCAAGTGAAAATCGACCAACGTAATGCTAACTCCATAGTTTTGCTGACTTCAATTGCTTAAGTTAGGTGATTGGTTGGATCGACTGTTCACCTTTACAGGGGCCAAATGGCGCCGACAAAGTAAAGGAAGAATTTTCCTACCTAATCTTAGTAGTTAATTAACCCCTAGGACAATAGTTGGTCATTCCTAGCTTGCATGCGAAAGGCAGCGAAGAAAAGTTTCGAATGGTGCAAGCTCCTTAAAAATTGAACCTATCGATGAGATGTCCTTATTATACAACTAGCACGAGCAGTTTTATGCAAAGTTCAAGCTCGTTAAAAATTAAACCTAAGCAATGAGCGTATGTTCCACCAGATTTTAAGCTCATTAAAAAATGAACCAATCTCCAATAAATAACCATTGTGAATGCATTATCATCAGCTTTTGAGCCTTGGTCGTGTTCTTACCATCACCTCCACTCTGTTTTAGCCGATCATATGCCTCCATTTGATTGTTTACCCTTTTGAGGAACAACAACGACGAGTGATTCTGTTAGCCATCCTCGTAACACTGTCGTGATTGGAAAATTCCAAATCTTACCTGGAACCAGCTGCTACCTGAAAATGTCACTAGTTCCTCAAAAAACAGGTCTCCTTTAAGCTCTTTTCATCTGACTCGTAAAATATGAAAAGATTGTCGAGCAATTGACCTCTCCAGCTCATTAAAGCTATTGAAAGTGCTATCCCTCCTCTAGATTTTAATATTTTTGGACCTGAGGGATTATTACACAAAAAGATCGAGCGCTTGTCTTGTTCGGCTTGTTAAAACTATAAAAAATTCATCCCTTTTGTATTATTTTATACTTTTTCAGACTTAAGGGATTATATGATGAAAAAGGATTACTGGAGTTTCCTTTCTGTCTGTTTTTAGACTCTCTAAAATTGAAAAAGGATCGAGTTGTCTTTTTCGTTAAACTCGTTAAAACCAATAGCGACAAACTTTTCCATGTAGACAAGAACGAGTTTCACTGTCGCTAAGCTCGTTAAAACATAGCGACGGGTTTGCTCGAAAAAAACATAGCGACTGGGGAAAATTGGGAAGAAAACTTGAAGAAACTTTATTGGTAGCAAGTCGCTCTTGAACATGACACTTTCACTCCATCACCATGATTGAGTTGGGTTGGGTTATTCCATTTACCGGTCATATCACCATTGGTCCACCGTACCATCCATTTTTGGGGTTAACGCTACCAATCCATTTTAGTGTCGCCAATATGTTCAAGAGAATTCACTCAGAGGATTCACCAACCCATCTTGTGTCTCATCTGCTGATATATCATCACCCTTCATTCTTTCATGACCACCACCCTGAACCATGTATCAACAGATCATTTTCCCCTGCACAAAATAATTTTCTCCGTTTCGTGTCGTAGATGTGGGATTCATTAAGGCCCTCCTACAATGGGTCACTTCTTGTCGACGACAACTCATTATCCAAGAAGTCGACCTACGAACAACCCTTTCAGTACTTTGAAACTTGCATGCCTCAATGGAAAGTTTCTCACTTCCAGTGATAGTTTTACATCAATGGCCTTCGACCGAAAGATTTTGCGTGGTGTTCGACACCAAGTCCCATTATCACACCACGTGAATTGTACTGTTGTAGCTTGAGGGTCATCATCATTATCGGTGATTCCTCTCGCGCTTGTTAACAACTTACATCATTGGCTGGTAATCAGGCGATGTCTTTCCATGTTCGAATCCAAAACATCTTTTCACATGGATCAACTTGTACTTTAGGCAAAGATTAGACGAGTTTGAAGACCCCAGATCTAGTTTCATCCATCCGGGCTACGATATATTCAGGAAAATAAAGACATCAAATGTACATCATTGCTGCACAGATGATCATCCAAATCAAAGGATGATGACTCTATCAGAATCATCAGTATGCCATACAGACAGTTGTCTGTCCTATGTACATGAAAATGAATTTATAAAGCTGAGCATGGGAATGCCTGCCTCAGCTAGATCATGAAAATATTATGAAGATAATGTATTGTATTGTATCTTATTACAGGTCGCCTTCCATTTTGAAAAACCTCGAATCCTCATGATAAGGCATTTCACCCGACATCAAAAGATTTATGACCTCATGCTTTAGGGGCAACTGTTATGGAAATATTTTGGCACTGCAACCCCCATCTTATACGTCCATAAAGCAAGGGCTTCTAAGTCCCTAAAAGTGTTGTTTCATACCCTAAAGGAACAAGGTCAGTTGATTACATCATCTCCCAGAAGTTCTCCATGAAAAACTACTTAGAACTGGTCAAAACTGGACCATCTCACCTGCTCCATGGTCAGGGTGCGATGTATCTCACGTACTACATAGGGGAAATGTGATGCATACTAAAATGTCCTTCTATAGGGTGGGATGAGCGAGAATAGACAAATGGCAGAGACAGTTTGCTAAGTGGATGATCAAGGAATCTTCTAGAAACTTCTCATATGACACTTGCCTCTCTGAATTCGCCCAGGGATGAGTAAGAGATCAATGAAATCTCCAAGCGAAGCCAAGAACTTTCAGTGGAATGGCACTAATCAAAAACCTAGAGCCGACTCATACCTCTGCAAATATCTATATATGGATCCCTCATCCCAGAGATCCAAAGGTTGGAGGCTGGAATTTTGTATCTTCTAAGGAAGTGCTATTGGTTTCCTGGTGGAACATCATAGTGTTAGGTGATCTAAGCTTTTCATTGAAGAAGGGCTTTCATCCTGGGAGGATGACGCTGCGTTAGATCAATGGGTTGTAATCCTCTCTTCTACTCTTTCTATCAATAAAGCTATTCGCATTTTCCTCCACATTCTTGTATGTTTGATGATATATGCACTTGTGTGGTCAATATATATCTAGTCCTATATTGTTTATGATTGTAGATCCCAATACTTTGAAGGTATTATGCTGCTTTGACTTTACAGGTATTCTTTGAAGCGGGGTAAGCAAGGAAGGAGCGGCAAAGATCTGTCAGAGGGGAGAAGGAACAAGCAAAGAACCAAGCGAAAGATTGAGGTTGGTATTCTTTGCTCCTCTCCTATCTACTTCTCATAAAGGAAAACGAAAGTAACTTTAGTTTGCTTGTTTCTAAGATAGCTACCCGTCTTAGTGGGACTAGCAGCTCTGCATGGAAATTAGATTTCCCGATAACAATAACATCCTCTTTCTAGGGAAGTCTTAAGTAGACTTGTTGGGTTCAAAGTAGCATGATACTACAAGTGAAATTCTCCCTTAAACAATGGCAATAATATTTCTAATTGTCACATGGATCCACAGTGTATCTCTCAAGGATCTAGAGTGTATAGTTGGTAGCCACGTTCAGTTTCTTTATTCCAAGCATGGTTATTCCCAACCCAAAGGTGATATTGTTATGGTTGAGACATAGGTATCTACATTGCTTCAATTCAGTCATTTTTTCCTATCTCCTCCCTTGCATTTTGCACTACATAATTTAGTAATGAATTTTGGCCATCAATTTATCTTTTAACCTCATGCATTAAGGGGAATCTTCTATAGTTTATTTTCCCTGCCTTGAGTCAGTGAGAGAGAACATTGTCCATTATCATACTTGTTGAACTTGATGCACACTTCATCCTTTGATTAGTCATTTTATGAGGATGGTCACTCCTATGAAATTGACATGATGTGTATGGCAGCTATAAATAAATATATAATATAGGGACACAATACCCTAGTTTCCTTTGTACAGGGAGTGTCATTGTCAAATTTTGTAGGTTTTATCATTCACGAGGAGATCATCTAAACCTATTTTTCTCTGAGTTGGTTAGGGGTTGATTATTGTAGAAGTTTCCTAACTTCTTGAGCCCCTACGTGTATAGATGCATTCTCCTAGAGGATACTATTGTCACCTTTTGAAAACAAAGTTCTAGTTGCACAAAGAGGAAAAAAGAAATGAGAAGTTTGCAACAATCTTCCAAGCCACAGAAGCTCTCAACGCTTAATTGGACCCTCTCCACTAGATATGGCTTGGAATAAGCTTTCCAATGGTACCTGGAAGTCCAAAAATGGACTTTTGGATCAGAAGTTAGAGCATATTGAAGCTACCCCTTCAAAGCCCAAAAAACAAAGAGAAAAAAACCAAGGTTAAGGCTCTTTGCAAATTGCAATCGGAGTTCCCAACAGTAGCAGGGGAGGGAAATGAGATCAACAATCAGCAATCACTAATATCACAAATCACAAATTTCAGAGGTCCAGCGTAAATCGCATATTGGAGGTTCTAGCGATCATCGATATCACAATCGCAAATTTTAGAGGTCTTGTGTAAATCGCATATCGGAGGTTCGAACAATCGTCGAGATCGCAATCGCACTCAGAGTTGTATTGTAGATCAACAATCGACATTTTCAAGTAATGCAAACAGATACCGTGTCATGAAACCATCGAACGCCGATAACATTAAAAGTGTAGGGACTTGAGCCTATAATATAAGTCACCGGGGAAGGGTCGATTGTGATTAACAAAGAAATTCAACGAAAAACCAAAGGCAGGTGGGCTCTTTCTCTACCCTCCACGTGGTAGCATAGGATTGATCTCAAGAAAGACACATGGCAGTTGGCGTCAACATGACGTGGTGGTACGGAGGACATGTGGCATGTAGATTTGACATTTTAAGGGATCATAAGGGGCCAAAACAGGCTAACACGTGTCACCACTCACATGGTGAAACGTGGCAAAGGATTACGTCACCCCGCTTATCGGCAATCAAACTTAGAGATGTATCGTAGATCGATGATCGATGTTTTCAAAGGCAGTGAATAGATACAATGTCATGAAACTACTGAACATCGATATTGTGGGCCCAAAACTTCATGAAACTTCTAGAAATGATAAATAACATAAAAATATGGCTACTAATGCAAAAAGTTGAACAAGGAATAGACCAAACCCCTACCAGTCATGACATACATTCCATCAAATAGATCATGATCATGTAATATATAGGTCATAACAAGATATCTAAGCATAGAGATTTCATACTTATCTAAGAATCATCAAGGAGGACTCATGTCTCCTCCCAATAGTTGCATTATTATCATTTAGGTCATCCATTCATTAACTGAACCCAAATGTTTATAGGGCTTCCAATCGTTTGTCCAACCAAGGCTCCAGGCACTAGTAATTCAACCCACAGCTAAAGGAACATCAACATCAACCATAAAATAAAAAATAAATAAATAAATAAAAACCCACAACACCATGGCTATCCAGGAAATGGAAAGGCTAGGAAAAACCACTATCAATCTAGGAAATCCTACATACCAATGAAAAATCATAACAAGGAAACCACATGCATATTCCTTACATGCCTAAACTATCAAGGAAATCATACATGCAACTCGGTACCTGCAAGGAAAACCCATTGTAGTTGTTGATCCCGTTGTCCCCTTACACTTTCATGCTCTTCCTTCACCTTCTTCCTCCAAATCCCAAGTATGCCACACTCCTCCAAGAGTGCTCCAAGAAAAATATAAGTGTGTAAGAGTATGAGAGAGAGAATAGAATGAGAGCTCCAAGCTAAAACTAGCAAAAGGTTGTGAATTGATCCTCATAATCCTTTTTATCAATGGGGTCTTTATTTTCTTCATTTTCCATTATTTTCCTTCAATTTCCTCCTCACATGCAACTTGTGACTTTCATCTTCTATTTCTCCTATTTTCCATTATTTTCATTAAAAAAATGTCAATTAATGCTTCATGCCTTTCCAAAGCATTTTCCATTGCCTTTGCCAATTTCCTTAAACATTTAATCACAAGTGATCCCCGTCACTATGCTTCTTCCCAACATTTAGCTTGGAATAAGTGTCCAATGACCTTGGTTATATTTTTGCATTTATTAACTTTATTGCATTGATTTTTTTACCAAGGTTGTTATAGAGAAAATCTTTGCTTATATTTTTTGTTTAAATAATTTTTTTGTGGGTAATTTTTGTACAGGGTTAAAACCTATAACCCAATCACGGTGTAAGGTATAAAAAGGCCTATAACACTCATAATGATCTCAATGGTGTAGGTGAAGCATTGTAGAAGGAAGGGATGCACCCTTTATGCCATTCAATTCATAGAGGAGAAAGGAGCCAGTGCATACCCCTTTGTAATTATCTGAATGAAGGAGCACCAAAGGATACTCCCCAAACCTATGAAGCGAGGTGCACTGAAAGTCAATTCCTGGACGTATGAAGTGGGGTGCACAAGAAGTCAATCCTTGCATGTATGAATCGAGGTGCACCAAAGGATATCTCTCGGGATGGATGGAGAGGGAGCACTAGAAATTACTCCCCAGACATCTAAAGCAGGGTGCACCGAAAGTTACTCCCTATACTTTTGAAGTGGTGTGCACCAAAGGATACTCCTTGAACATGTGAAGCGGGGTGCACCGGAATTTATTCCTTGAACATATGAAGCGGGTGCACTAGAGGTTACTCCCCAAATGTACGAGGCGAAGCTTCCTAGACACATAGCGTAGGGCCATGGAACCCAAACCCATGAACAAGTCAGTAGATATTAAGACCATGCCAAGTGGCATTAAGAGACTAGTTAGGACTGTCACGTGGATGCCACACGGTGGAGTGGTGACATGGCACTTTCTTATTCATTATAATTCAATTGGCCATAGTTTTTTTAATCCAAAGGTGGGATTGAGGTAATTTTTTATATCATTGAAATCATCTTGATGAGACAAATGAAATGGTAATGTCAAACCAAAGCTTTAAGTGAATTGAGAAAATAAAAAAAAAATGAACCCCATAACAACAACTTGAATTTTGGATCAGCTTAGTAGCCACCTCCTTCTAACCTATGACTTGGTAGGATTTAGAAGTACGTGTACTACACTTGCGTTTTTGCATTCCTTATGTTGGCAATTGGGATTCACTTTCAATTACTATGAAACCAAATCATATGTCCACTCTCATATCCTATTTTTACTATGAGTAATTGATAAATTTATTTTATTATTTTTTTTATAAAAGACAATTTTGTTTTTTAAAGAAAATGACCCAACTAGAGTTTTAAGTTGGAGAAGAAGATAAAATCGAAAATTAAAGATCATAATGAAAGATAATATATTAAAGATACTCTTGATAGTAACACAAATTTCTCCCGTTTCCATTTAAATTATTCTTTACCTTTTATTTAATATAACTTATTTTAATTACTTTTTATTTTTATGCAATTTACCTTTTAAGAAGGGCAATTAGATCTCCTTTGTATTCATCATAAGAGTGAGAGTACCACAACCTTTATGGTAGGAGTACAATAGTTTCAATTTAATTTATTTCCTTTTCTTGTTGGGGTAGAATGGGTTCATTTTAATTTATATTTTTACTTTGGGGTAGAATAGGTTCATTTTAATTTATATCTTTACTTTGGATAGAATAGGTTCATTTTAATTTATATTCTTACGTTGGGAGTAGAATAGGTTCATTTTAATTTATATTCTTACTTTTAGTGGTGGGGTGGGGGTGTTTGTAATTCATTTATTTCAATTTGTACAAGCATGTCTTATTTTCTAGAATATTATTTTATTTATTTTATTTCTTATAAGTGATGTATTTTAATTAATTCCTTCTCTATTATATATGTATTATTTTCATTTTTATATTTTGATTATATATGTGTTTTGTTTTTTTTTTCAAATATTATCTAAGCACTCATGGGGATTGAACAGAAGACCTATCGTAAAGAGTGCCTTAACAATGCACTCATTCACCGTCAATCCAAAGCCACGCGAGCTTTCTATTATATATGTGTTATTTTTATTTCTATATTTTAATTTTTTTGCAAATAAGTTTAATTTTCTATAATGTTATTTTTTCTTAGAATATATTCATTTTTTATGTAATATTTTAATTATTGTATTTCTATTTTTGTAAGCATGCTTTAGTGTTATTCACTTGTGTTTCCATAAATTGTAGGATTATCTTATGATCTAAGAAATCATGACCCAAAGGAATCTAAGTCATCAAAATCACTTGGGGATTTCTCTTGGCTTGGGCCACACCTACCCTAAACATGGTTGGATTTTTTGGTGTCTTCTTTAGACTACCACAAGTTTAGAACCTTGGCCACCTTATAGAATGAAGCCCCTTAAGCAAAATCATGCTATCAAAAATTAACAATAGAAAGTATTATATTACAATGAATACATCCACAAAGTATGTCAAATATCCATATTAAAGTTTAAGACAAATGCTTTGTTTAATATAATACATTTCTTATTATGGATTTTCTAAAAATAGAGTTGTGATAGTTCTATTTTGAGGAACTGACTAAAGAATTTCTAAATCCATTATTAGGGAATATGGTCCTTGAAGTGTAGGTTTTTAGTCAAATTTAATAACTTCATTGCAATATCATATGAAAAAGTATGCCCAAAATAATGGTTTTTTTTTATCAAAAATATTCATTGTAACAATTATGTAGTATGATTGTCCATCAATATACTAGACATGTAAAATAGAAATATTTGTAAAACATGTATCTATTGGCATACTTTCATATCCCATTAGAATCATGTCAATATGACACCAAGTAAAAGAGTTGTGTACCCAAAATGGTCATTATTGATCTAAACTACAAATTGTAAATAACTTTATCATGTAGGTTGTTCGATGGCAGATTTGACATAGTATTTCAAATCAATTTAAAATCTTATTTTTACAAAATATATCCCTATACTTCCATTGATCATTGTATGAAAAATATCATCAAAATAATAGTTGGATGTAAAATCAAAATATTAGGAAACCCACGAGGAAAAATTTTTGTGGGGGAATCAAATGAGTAGAAATTAGAAACCCATATATATGGGATGTAGTCCTTGGAACATTATTTCCAATCTAGTTTTGAATTTTTGAATTTGGATATTCACTGCAAAATTTATTACTAAACTAGTAATAAGTAGTCTAAATTAGAAATCAATAAAACCACTTATGTACTAGTTTGAATTATCAATTTTGAAGGGGATAATGAATGAGTGATAAAAATTATTCCGACTAGATGTGTGACCATGTCTCTTAGTTTAGTTAGAATCACTTAGTTTTGATGTCAAATGCAATTTTTATGAATAGAGTAATGACTAGACATGTTTAGAAAAAATCTACATTTTAGGTTATCATTCTTTCATTGTTCATCAATTATTATTGAGGATCCACATTACACATTTATATCTTTAAGATCTTTCATATTGATTGAAAATGTGATTTGATAAGAATTTTTGATATTTTTTATAGATTAAACAATTATTATGAATATCTTGTAGTTGTTGTTATGTATTTATGAAGACCATAGAACCATTGAAGGAGATAATAAAAAAAAAAGCATGTTATATGTTCATCGTAGTTGTCAAAATCATACAAATAATCATACCATATTTATATATCTTTAAGGATTTAAATATATGGTCTAAGATTCTATATGCTGGGAGATGGTAGCATATTTGTATTTACCTGATATTAAAATTGGTTGAGAAGATCATTACAGATCGATAGGTTAGTTGTTATAGAATTAACAGTGTACAAGTACAGTCATGAGTTGTTGTAGGAAAAAATAAGTCGATGATGAATAAAAGAGAAAGGAGGTAAACATCATAGTGTTGTAGAGCTCATGATGTAGTGCATAAAATTTCAAAATTGTAGTTTCTACAAGAATAGAAAAGTTAAAATAAGTTTTTTTTTTTTTTTGGCATAACAAACGAATGTGAATTCATATAAAGGAAAATTTTGAAGTTTGGCTAATTGGAACATTTGTACATGTCCTTACCAAAATTTAGCCACATATTCAACTTTTTATCCCTAAAAAATGTAAAATGGTTGTATTTGTATTTATGACATAACTCATCAATTTGATGTTTATCGGATATAAAATTTTAACATGCATATAAGAAATCCATCCACATAGCCACCAAATTTTAGCATCAAATTCATCTATTTCATCTACCAAAAGGTGAAAACATAGTACACCATAAAATCTTCTATAAATTCTATTACATAATTTTCTACATAATCAACTACACATTGAATCATATGGACACAATTTGATTTCTATATTTCTTGCAGGATGCTATGAAGTAACACCACATGTCAAAAGGATAATTGGACTTAAGGATAGAGTGATGATAAAGTGCTACATAAACAAACAATTATATGAAAGCAAGGTATACCATGTTACAAAAGAAAAGTATTTATCAACTTGATGATAAATAAATTACTACATTAAAATCCTTCGGGAAAAATAATAAGTTTCTCCACTATCATGGAACCATAGTATTCTAATGAATTTGCATTTTCTTACTCTTCAACTCAAATCTTTTATAGGGAAGTGAACACTTAAGCAAATATAGTTTCCCTCACTTATTTAATTGAATCCTATGCATCTTACTCCTAACCCATGCAATAAAATAAATTAGCTTACTTACAATGTTGAGATACCTAGCTATCATGCTTAGTTCATTGAAATAAAATGAATGAACTTGAAACTGAAACCTTATCTCAAGCACCATTGAACCTTGGAATATCAAGATAACTAGCTTGGTAGCTAGTATTCAATAAAATAATTAAAATAGAAATTGTAGTTTAACAACAGAAACCTCTTTTTAAGGAACAATAGAAAATGAGCTTACAAGAAACCAAGTTTTATGTTTTTTATGATAATATTTACATTATGCTCTTTTGTTTTTGCTAAAGAAATTTCAAAAAAAATAGTTGTAAATTTATGTTGTGGATTAGAGTACAAATTCATAGTCTTCATCATGGAATTGACAGATGTTAGTTGCAAAAAGTTAATTTCTATTAAATTGTTGCAGCTACCATTCCTACTGCAAGATGATATTTTCTTCAAAATTCCATGTATGAAATATGCATTGAATTTCGATTCACATGTTAGCGAAAAGAACAATTTGTGAATATTTGTTTTTTTTCTACATCACATATCCCATTTTTACAAGATCTAGTTCAAGATTAGTGATTGAAGGATCTAATGAAATATTATTGAAAACCGGAATCTATATTTTGGAGATTCTTTTCAACTTTCCCCCAAAATATTAGGTTTTCTCCCTATTTCAATAATTCAAAGTTCCATTACAAATACAAATTAAGTTGAATGTGATGATATTTTCTATAGCTATAGTGTTGGTAATCACATGAAGATATGATACAAAATTGATGCCATTTCAAAAGAAGAACAAAATAAGGAAGGGAAAAAAACAAAGTTCTATTAGATTAAAAATAAGAGATGTCAATCTAATGAAGCGCTAAGTTGAAAGCCTATAAAAGCAAACTCAGCGATTCATGTGCTACTCAACAATTCAAGAATCTATTTATAAAAAGTGGCAATTAATACACAATGTTAGCATGATTGGTTGTTGAGGTAGTATATCAAGTGAGCAGAATCGGTTGCTATGAGACCAGAAACATATTTAGTTGGTGAGAGATGATGGGTCCAAATTACAACACATTTTTTACAATATTATGAAGCATAATCATAAGAAATTATATGGCCATTATCAACCCATTATTATCTAATTTGTAGATATTATGTAAGATAGGACAATATTCATATTTTGAATAATAAACCATAAAGGAGAAAAAATATATATATAGTTGGAATAGGTACCATCCAATTTGATTTGAAGTGTAAAACCATTTGTATGAATATTTTGGTTATTTAATATAATTCTATTTAGTTGAGATTCTTTCCAACCATATGGAAAAAAAAATAAAATAAATAAATAAATTATTTTAATTTCTTATGTTGGTCATGGAATTCTATTTAGATGGAAATTATTTCGAATTAATATGGAACTAGATCCTACTTCCACTCTTAGATCCCACTTTTAGTCCAAGTAATTGAGGAGTTTGTCTTAATCTCTGTGTAAATGGAGAAGAGTTAGTGTGTTGTAGAAACGAAGGAGAGGGCTAGAATTTTGAATTGGAGGAGATTAAATTGGAGATTGGAGATCATATTGAAGAATAATGTGTTGAAGGCGCTCTTAATAAATTTCTCTCTCATTTACATTTCAATTACTCTTTATTTTTAGTTTAATGTAGCTCATTTCAATTAGTGTTTATTTTATCTTAATGTAATTTATAAGTTAACAAGGGCATGGATATCTCCACCATATGGATTAAAGAAGGCCCCCCTTGCTTGCATAAGAAGGAGAGATCCATGACCTATTAGAGTGGGAGTATAATAAATGAATTTCAATTCATATTTTTGTTGTGCATTACTTTATGTATTTAATTTTTTTTCAAGTACGTTTTTCCTTTTCTTTTTTCTGCAACATTATTTCCTTTCTTAGAATACATCAATTTCAATTTATTTATTTTCTATTCTATGTTGTATTTCAATTTGATATAAGCATGTTTTCTTTTATAAAACGTTATTTTCTTCATTAGAATAAATATATTTCAAATCATTACCTTTAAGGTGTTTGTGTTATTTTAATGTTTATATTTCAATTTCTACAAGTATATTTTATTTTCTATGACATTATTATCTTTATTAGCTAGTAATGCATTTTCATTATGTAGAAGCATATAAACAACTAGCGATAAATACGTAATATTGAGCCTTCACGTGCAATGCATTGTATCTTGCAAGTAATCTATCCCCAAATTGACAAATTAATGCACATTCAATCAATTACTTTTAGTGTAAAATAATGGTAATTAAATAGACCATTATATTTCAATGCTTGATGATCAATAAAGAAATTTCTTATTTTGTAAGAAAGAAGACCTAAATTTTGTGAAGTATAGATCATACCTAGAGCTTCTTTTCTTGTGATGTTATAATTTCTTTTAGGATAGTAACTAGGGTAATACATCCCTTCTTTGTGGGGCTATGTCAATATTTATCCTATGGTTATTCCAAAGACATCCATGTACATGTAAAATTTTGTTCAAACCAGGATATCTTAATATTGGTGCATTTAGGATGCTATTTGAATTTCTCCAAATCCCTATTGGCATTCATATTTCCATCCAAATGGTCTTTATTTTGTTAGTGTCTATTCCATTTAGTCGGATATTTAACAATCTCTTTTAAAATCTTTGTATTATACCATATGTGCTAAAACAAAACTTGACCATTGGTAGATTTTTAATGCATTCAAATTCATTAATGACTTTTATATTGTCGACATTGACCATGGCTCATTCTTTTAATACTATATGCCGAATTTCAAGGGTTGTAAAATAGTATTTATGTATTAAAAGAAAATATATTATTTACTACTTTCTTTGCATCATTGTCAAGTTTCTCATATGCCTATTAAAATAGCCAAATAATTCTTGATCATCCAGATATGCCCCCAAGTATTTATGAATGAAATTTTTTAAGGTCTTTAAAATAATTCTACAAGAACATCTTGAGAGCAATTTTGGTGCATTTAAAAATTAAAAAGTCATACCTTTTTGGAAAATCTCCCCACTCTATTCCAAATGTGGACAAGGCTTCAGATTTATATGATAGATAGTTGATTGTATCCTTGGTACCCATCTAGAAATCAACAATTTTCTCTTCCTAGTAGTACTTCTAGAACTCATTCAAGAATGAATGTTGGAAAAGGGATTTTATTTGATTCCCTTAATATTTTAAAGTCTATGCATATAATTAACATTTTACTCTCTTTGGCTACCACAATGATTGACACCCGTTCACTTTCCACCATGTCATAAATAACTCCTTCCTTAATTAGTTTGCTTGATTATTATTGAGCCTTTGCCTTGTCTTGAGGGTTCATATTGGGGGCTCAATGCTTATTTGGATTTTACTTGGGATGCATTTTGATTATGAATTCTATAAACTCCTTTTATATATCCCATTTCAAATCATGGTAGTTAAATGAAAATAAATCTATAAATTCTTGAAATGGTGTAATTGATTCTACTACTAACTTCTCATCTCTATAATTTATTATTTTAAATTAATTGGATTCTTCCCCTCCCTTGATATTTATATCACTTTTGATGGATTTATATTACCTGCACCTTTTCCAAATCATTTAGAGTTATATTTTTCCTCTTGAAATACTCATTTGTATATTTCCTAAGGATATATTGTACTTTTTCTTTTTTTGGTACTGTAAACACCGTCATTCCATTATATGATGACCCATGCTCTCTTGTAAATGTAAGCATTTATGCCAATACTACTTGTAGGGTTAGGGTTCCATTGGTTGGTCTTGTATCTAAGCCATCATGGAATTTATACCATTGCATCTTCCAATATGTTGTTTCCCTTATCCCTTTATGACAATGCCATTTGTATGCCAAACCATTTATGAACCTATGTAGGATATGAATGGAAAATTCATTAAGGTCTGCATAATTTTGTATCTGTGTTTATTTAACATTTATTAATATGTATAAAAGATGTAGGGTAACATCCCCACAATATCCACACTATTTCTCTTTTGTTATTCTATGAAATTGACATATGAATAATTTTCCCATGTATTCCCATGTTATATCTAATCATAGTAAGAGATACGCCATCCACCATTTATAAGGTACTATCCCAAGTGCAAGAGGGAATCGATCTAATTTTTCTTCATCCAATGACAATTTCATTTTCTTTTCAAACTACTTTATATGCTTAGTTGTATTTTCACCCATCTCATAATTCTCTATTTCCTTCTAGGATTTGATTTTGATATTTTTATAATGTGTCCTACCTATACTTCCTTATTTTATTGAGGTCGTCCCTTAAGTACATCATCCCCTTCTCCACTCAACAATACTTCCACACCTATTTTGTCATATTCATTGAGGTTATATTTAGTCTCTCTTTGTCATTATATATATTTTTTCCATGTTGAGATTTCACTCAAATGGTACTATTAGTGGCACTTATTTCTATCTTTACTACTTTCCTTGTCTTGTTTAAGGGTAGAATAAATTTTCTTATATTGTTTCAAAATATGAGGTTTTTTTATTAGATAATATTGTGCCTCTCATGATAGATATCCATGATCTTCTAATATATACTTAGTATTCTTCCTTGGGAAATTTCAGCAATTCACATGTAACCCATGTTTTGATGCCATTGGTACCAATTTTCACTCCTGTTGCCCTACCCAAAGATATGCAAGTTACATGGTCTTCCACATTAATCACTATCCTATTCTAATTTAATTATGGTTTCCCCATTTATTCCCAAATTCCTAAGGATATGATCTTGATCTCTTCCTCAGGTTCTACTACATCATTTATTTGTTTGTACTTTAGAATTATAAATATTTGCAACCATTTTTCTAAATAGAGCTAAGTTTTCATATTGGAGTTTCATCAGAGTTAACTTCTCAGGCTTCATTTTTATTATCTAAACCTTGGAAAAAATTATTAATTTTCCCTAGGAACTACTTATTCATGGTCAATTTCTTTCATCACTTAATTCCTTTTGTTTAAAGTTTATCTCCTCTAGGTATCCCATACACCACCTCCTTGAATGCCCATTATGAACCACCATGATTGTTTTATATGTTACAAGGGAGAGATCATATTAAGGACTGAACTAAAGGAGTACGCCCATATTGTTATATTGAATCTTGTAATGTTCCTAATTATGAATTAACAATGAATATCAAATGAATGCAATAGCTACACCAAAAATTAAAATTCTTCTAACACAACCACGATCTGTAAACACAAAAACGGAGCCAAAGGCCTGATCCATTGTATTAATCTAGAAATATGAGAACACCAAAGCTAGAAAATGGAACCTTCTCTTGAAAATGCAAGCATTCAAACACCTAGGTGAATAATGGGGAAAATATTAGCTAAAAATGGCTTAATATGGAAATACGCTCTGCCAAAAAAAAATGGTTGTTGTTATCACTACTACTGGAGGTGAATTGTAGTTTTGACCCTCGAATCTGCTCCAAAAATTATGAAAAAATGATTGTAGGCTCCTCATATCCAATCCAACAAAACCTAGAAATCTTTTAGGCAAATTCTATCTGACTCGGAGTGCCCTAAAAAGTTCAAATTTCCTAGCAAACTAATTATGCATCTAGATAGAGAGAAATTGCATGAGATATTGGCTCAATCCTCCTACAAATCACTAAGAAATTATTCACTAAATTTCCTTCAAAATCGACAACCATTTTCCAGCTAAAAATCCCAAAGAAATGCCAAGTCCAAATGCCAACAAAATTCCTCCATATAAACCCCTACATAGGCCCTAAAGGAGAAAATTTTAGTGTGCTAGTAGATAGAAACAATCCCAACTCTAAAATTTGGTTCCAATCTCCTCCTCCAACTAATAGAAAATCACCTACAAAAACTTGGAACCTGCAATAGAAGGAAGTTGCTCCAAATAAACTCTAGCGTTTAACTATTACGCCCAAAGATAGCAAACAACATAGTGGAATCATTGCAATAAACTCTAATGCAATCCCTGAAATGAATGAATAATTTCCTCATTTTTATAAGTATAATTTCAAAATAAGACTTCAAACTCCGTTAAATTTTACTTTTTATATAAACTTTTTAATATCATTTAGGTTCATTATTAAGATTGAAAGAATTGTTAGTGATTTTTCTTTTCATCTGAATAATAAATCTAAGTAATATTCCAAAGTTGATATGAGAAATTTAAATGTAATTAATTTTGAAATATTGTTTTGAAATATTTTTTCTAACTTAGATAATAGGTCGAAATTTACCTCTAAAATTTTGGTGACAAAATAAATAATTTTTTTGGTTTAAATTATATTTGTATTTATAAAAATTGGGGAGGCACGAGTGGGCGGGGGCCTTTTTCATCTGGATGGAGAAATAGAAATGAATTTTCGTGGGGGTTGGGAATCGACACAAATAATCAAGCAAAATCGCTAGCCCTTTGGCAAGGAATGAGCATAGATAAAGAAAAGGGAATTCATTAGCTTTGGGTAATCGAAGACTCAATGATCATCATTAAAAAATGTTGAAATTCTTCAAGAAAATCCTCAAATATCTTTCCCTCAATCCTTTAGTATATCGGGTCTCTAACTAGATGGTTTGATAACATTGAATTTTATCATGTCAAACAGGATCTCAATGAGATAGCAGGCACCCAAGAAAATAAAGGAGCCTCTCTTGAACGAGGAGTATTGATACCTAATTCAAGGACCCCTTCTTTCCATCACATCCATGAATAAACCACAAAGAAATGATCCATTGTTGGCATTATTGAGCTGAGAGATAAGACAAGACAGAGTAATAATGTGAGAAGTTCAAATCGAGATACGAGTGATCATTGAAAATCCCACATTCTTCTTGTGGTAAATAGGACCTTATGTTTACAGTCAGGAGCCAGGGTGGGAATGCACCATGCAGATGAACGGTTGGTGGATGATAGACCAAGCATTAAATCCTCGCTCTTGTTTGCATATGGTAGCTACCTTGAATGAATTGTATGTCATTACTCCTCACGCGAGGGTGAGTAGACTCATGGTTAACAAAATGGTAATTAGAGAATTGAGCATGCAAAGCAGGGACATTGACCTTCAATGTGCCCCCTGTGTTGATGACAATGTTCCTTGTGGTAAGAATTATATAAGTGGCAAGAAGGTGGCGAAGACTACATTGAAGATTTACAGAGCCCTTGTAGCCTGTATCATGGCATTTTTAGTGAGAAATGGATATCCACATGTAATAGAGGAACAAATGGAAGGCATCAAATTGGAACTTTGTCCCTAGTCACCAAGGTCACTGAAAAAATCATCTCTGAAGCGCAATCACACGTTGCATCAGTTTCTCATCAATTGGATAATTTGTGTGAGGACATGATCTATCTGCAGCTCATGGGGGAGAATCTCGTCACAAAGGTGGAAACACTTTTGGAGAAGATGGAAGGCATTGAAGTGACTATTGAGATGGCAACTATGAGTGTCCTCGAGGAAGTCTTCAACCTTTCTGAAGCTTTCCAGTGTAGTGTGTCAGAAGCTCTGGAAGAGAGAAAGACTCAAGGAGAAACATTAACACCCCTACTTTAGATGGACATGGAGAAATATGAATAAGCTAAGAGCCCATAAAATCTGAATATGGAAAGTGGGAATTTTTAGATCTAGTTTTGAATGTTTTTCTTTTATGTAGAAATCAATTATGTTTTTTCAAGGATATATAAGGTTAATATAAACATTCACAAAAAATCAAAACAAGATAGATATGGAATAAAAACTGAAAAATTTGGAAAATTTGATAAAAATAAACAAATCTAAATGTAATAAACATAACTAACCTATTTTCAAATTTTATCATAACACCTACCTATTTTTCTTTTAAAAAAAGTATTTATATTTATAAACAGATATATCTTAAAATATTTTTTAATAAAAAATATTAAAATAATAAAATAATTCAAAATTTTTAATTATTTAATATAACAATATCATATCCCTTCCATGTCAAGAAATCTCAAAAAATACAATTCAAATTTCTAACAACAAAATAAAATGAAAAAAAATTATTAATAATGATATAAATTATTAAACTCCAAAATATTCACATTCAATAATAAAAATAAATTAAAATTTTCAAAATTCATAATTTAATCTTTTAAATAATTAATTAAATTATTAATTTAAAAAAACTCAATTCAAAAAACTTTAAAAACCACTAATTTCAATATATTAATATTTAAATAATTCAAAAAAAATTCTATTAAAAATTAAGCTAACTATTTCTATTAAAATAAAATAATATTGTCCATAACCAAATTATAGAAAATAAAATAAGACGATAACCTTCAAATTAATAAGAATTAATTAATTTAAAATAAATAGAACCATCAACCAAATAATAATTATTAAAACTCAAAATATTCAACTTTTAGATAATAATTAAAAAAGCAAATTTCTAAATTCAAAAAGTTGGATTTTCCAATAATAAAAAATAATACTCAATTTCAAAACTCATATCACAAAAATGAATAGTAAACCTTAGAATTGAGTGTGAGATGCCCAAGTCAATTGGCCTGAGAGAGAAAGTCTGAGTTGCCCAAGTGAGTAAGCCTAAGAGGTAACGGTGGGATGCCCAAGTTCTAAACTACTCTACCAAAGGGTATCATATCTAATTTATACCTATCGACCTTCAAGGGTATCATATCTAATTTATACATATCGATACCAAGGTAACGATGGGATGCCCAAGTTCTCAAAACAATGGATACTAAGGTCCAAAATATTAGGCATTTCAATGATGAACTAAGAGATATTCAAGTGCCAAACTACTCTACCTTCAAGGGTAACATATCTAATTTATAGCTATCGACCTTCAAGGTACCATATCTAATTTATAAGTATCGACCCTTCGTAATTGCACACTTAGTTTAATTTCATTTATAGCATTTTAGTTTGTCATTGTATATGGTATCTTTTATTTAGTTTTACAGCATATATTTTCATTTATGACTTTTTGGTTTATCATTATATAAGGTTTTATAAGATATTCATATGAAAATTTATATAGAAATTTGTAAAATATTCATATAACGGGTGACATAAATTACACAACTTTTGGATATAGTAAGAATAAGATACGTGTATTCATTATTTATATTATATATATAATATTTATTTTATATCTTTTAAGAATAAGAAAATGAGTAATATAATTTATATATTTATAAAGTATGATAATTAAATAAAAGTAATATATATGTAAGTATATAAATCTTACTTTTCTAGTAAATTTATATAGTATATTTAATGTGATAAGAGATTTATTTTTTATTATACAGAAATTTTTTTCTTTTAATGATTTGAAATTCTTTTATGATTAATCAAATATACTAAAATAATTATTTTTTAAAATTAAATCATCAACCAATTTTATAAACAAAAATAGTTCAAAGTAACATTTCAAAATACATTACATTTCTCTTTGGCATATGAACTTTTCAAAATTATTTGGATTCATTATCAAGATTAAAAGAACCACTGAACGACTAGTGGTTTTTCTTTAATCTTAATAATATTTCCAAAATGATTCCAAATAAGATTTCAAAGTTTGTAGGAGAAAGTCAAATACATTTGGCTTCAGCATATGAACTTTTCAAAATTACTTTGCTTCATCATCAATATTAAAAGAATCAGGAGTGTTTTTTCTTTGATGTTAATAATGTTTCCAAAAGAATTGCAAGTAAGATTTCCAAGTTGGTATGAGAAAGTCGAATGTAAATAAAATAATAGATCAAAATTTACTATGAAAATTTTGGTGACAACATAAATATTATTGTTTGTTTAAATGAATTGCATTTTTAAAATTTTCATAAAAAATAAATTCAACCTTTTTATTATTATTATGAAAAAGAAATATTTAGAATTTAATTAACAAAATAATTCAAAATTTTAATTTAATTTAAATATAATCAATATAAAACTTCAATTCAAATAATTCTAAATTAAATATATTAGACTCCAAAATATTGAAAATTTTAATTAATTTTAATTATGAAAACATATAATCATATATAAATTTCAAATTCAAATAATTATTTAGACTTAAAATTTAAAATTTTTAATAATAAAATATGATAGCAATCTCAATTTTTAAAAAGATTAAGGAAAAGGCCAAATTATTAAGGAATGATTACTGAGATCCAAAATATTCAACCTTTTAATAATAAAAGGTAAAATGGTTAAATTTTTAAAATCAAAGTGTTCATCTTTTTCATAATAAAAAATGAAATAAAAGTCAATTCAAAAAAACTACAAGACTTCAAAATATTAAACCTTTTAATAATAAAAAATAATACCCAAATTTCCAATTTCTATGAACTTCCAAAGTAAGTACCCAGTCGATTGAAAAAAATTCAAATTTCCAAACTCAAAGTGTTCAACCTGTCAATAATGAGGAGTGAAATACTGAATTCCGAAACTCTTATGAAAAGAATCAGTACTAAGCCTGAAGTTTAGTACTGAGAAAGATTCCCACGTCAATAAGCCTCGCAGATGAGGGTGAGATACCAAGTCCCAAAAGATTCCTGGATACTAAGGACCAAAGTATTTGACCTTTCAACGATGAATTGTGGGATACTCAAGTCCCAAGCTACACTACCTTCAAGGTTACCATATCTAATTTGTACATGCATATTCACCCCCTCCCTGTTCCACAGAGTTTTATAGCGTCTGGTTTCAGTCTGTCATTGTATAGGGTCTTGTGATTACACAGAATTTTATAGCATCTAGTTTCAGTTTGTCATTGTATAAGGTCGTGTGAAATATTCATATAGCATCTATTTTCATTTAGATACATTTTGGCCTGTAATCGTATCGAGCCTTGTGAAATATGCATATAGCGGTGACATCAATCAAACTCTCCAGACTATTGATGACATACGGCTGAATCAGAGGGAGCCATGGGATGCTTGACAGATTCGTAATGGCATGTTTTCTGTACGTCTAATCGCATTAACCATCAAAGTGGCATATATATGATATCCCACCAGAAAAAGTTCAGCGGACCAGACTGCAGTGAGGTTCTCAAATTTAATGATTGGCTAAAGTTAACAAGAAATCTGTGAAGAGATGTTAGAGGCGGGCTGGGAATGGAGATACATGTGCTGTAGTACATTTTATAGATTGAATAGGTTACGCAAAACAGTACAAATACCATCGTCAAAGTGGAAATGATAAACAACAAATAGTAACCCTAGGTAACAGCGATTTATATTGAAATAAACAACGTCAAATCATTCTCCTGTCCAGTGAAAAGACTAGTTCAATTGGGTAAGGCGAATGATATGAGTGCAGTAGGCACGGTTGATCAGTATGTTTCGTAATATCATTGCTCGCCACTATAGTACTTCACTTGCACTGAACTCACAATCTGACAGCCCATTTCTGTGTATCCTTACTTCTCTGGGGTGCAATCACTAGTCTTATTTTCCTATGTTCATGCATGACAATGCCAGAATATAGCGGCACAGTGTGATATTACAAGGGAATTAAGATTATGAAAAGCAATATAATCAAGGCATGTAGAGTTTATTACCACATTTACACCTCCAGGCTTCTGGATAATATTCGAAAGTCCTCTTCCTACCAGGCTGGATGGGGACATGAACCGGTTTGCATGGCACACATCTTCCACACTTTGATTTGCACGACGGGGGGGAAGAGCCTGGTCCAGTCAGTCGCCTTTCTTCTCTTTTCTTCATGTTATGATCAGTTTTAATCTGTTCCCCTCCAGCAAATTGAGGCACACAACGTTTCAAGAAGCTCAATACCAACGTTAGCTTATCTGGAGAAGCTTCTGTTTCACAGACCTGGATAGAGAGAAAGTACTTGTGTCAAAACAATCAGTCAAGATTAAAGTGAAATGGTTACTAATTCTAAGTCAAAGCCAGGTTTATAAATAATGAATACCGAAAATTTACTTCTGTCATAAATTACCTGCCCCTTTTTCCCTCTGCTGTCCATTAGGTTCATCGATTGTGCAGAGATTCCTGTAAAAGTAGCCATTAGTTCACAGACAGACTAGTAGCAGAAAATCATATGCCCCCATCTGTCTCACTAGTTCAGAAATAGGTTATGAATAGTTACAGTGAGTTTAAAAATAAAGAAAAAGGGTTATATTTGATTGTCATGGCTGCCTGAGACTTTTTCCTTACGCTACGCAACGAGTTTCAGAGAGAATTTACGGAATATGTTGCGTACAAGAAATTAGGTTTCTGCTACATGCAGGGAGGGTACTGTTGGACACCGTCCGCTGAACTCTCCACGCAACATGTGAATAAAAAATAATAAAGAATTATTTGAAAGTATGGCCAAGGCATTAGAAAACCGGACAAGCTCACAGAAATAGTATGGCTGTCAAAACCCTGATCAAATTCTGATCATAGAGGTATTAAACCCTAGATTATTTGATTTCGGATTGTGAGCTTCGATTTCAATACCTCTCAGTGGTAGTATCACTCGTCATGTAGTACGCATTGAAGGGGTAGAATGTGAAGAGACTGCTCACATAATAACCGCGAAATACTGCAATTGACTGATCACAAACCCTAATGATGCAAACCCTAGCATAATTAACGTATCTTAATTGCTGTATCGTCACGGCTGGGGATCTCAAATTTGATTGAATTGTTTCTGTTAGCTACGATTATATTGCCCAATAAGACTGGACTGTCAATTGAAATTCAAAAACCTAATTAATCGAAACCCTAGAACAATGTATAGTCATACAACCTGGATTAGGAAGATTTGAATTTGATTGGAAATGGTTTTCTGCTAGCTACGATGAATTGCTGTAGCAAGGCCTTTGTTCTATACTTACCGACAGATCTTTGTACGGTGACCCGTCCTGTTACAAGCATCGCACAAAAGATCAATGCCAGATTTATGTGAACAATGGTAGCCAACACACGTCTTGATCCCCGCATTTGCTTGCGCCTATTACGATAATTTGGACTGTGCTGGATCTGGGCATCCTCTTTCCGGGCGAAAATACATTGATTCACTGTGGGTGCAAGTGCAAAGCGAACCGGCGCTGGTGCGGGATTTTCTGCGGGTCTGTCCCCCGACATGCCGTTATCATAAAACTCAGCCTGATGTTGGAAACTTCGGCTGTACAGTCCAAGGAAGAGAGATGGAGTCGGCAGCAGACGGGAAAAATAGATCCGCCAATAAGCTTATGGATCGATTTTTTGCTATAGTCTCTATCTCAGAATCCCCAAAGCGACGAGTGGTATGAGTTTCGACCCGCCAAAAATATTGGGTCCCTGAGAGATATGGATGGATACTTGAAGACTCGAAAATCCAGGGCAGAAAGCAGGAAAGGGCCCCAGAGGGTGGGTAGCCAGGTTGGATTAAAACTTTTAGGTCGATTAACCAAAACTAGTGAAATGATGAGTCGGTGGACAAGTACATCTACTCGAAGAAAATCGTCCACAATCCAGATATGTCGTCCTCAATCAGCTGATCGGTTCAGCCTTGAGCTTAGCCAAAACCCATCACTTTGTCAAGCCCAAATTATTAAAGCGGAGCCTCACGGCGCTGCACCAGTTTATTGGAATGGCAAAACACTGACTGTCTCCAGTTGAGGGAACACCCGACGGCCATAGGCTGGACCGCAACAAATTATGACGGAAATGTCGTGGGCTCCATTGTCTTATCAGATGTTGCCCGTGGGTCCGAGAAGCTTTCACATCACTGTTGAAATGTCGAGGACTCCATTGCCTTCCAAGACCTTGCCCGTGGGACGGAGAAGCTTTCACATCATCAAGAACACCCTAATCTGGTATCCTATAATATAACCCTGGGGCTTCTAATCTAATGTCTTTCATAGTGATGAAGCACATTAGTTAGTTTGAAACTCATCAAAAATCAGTTAATTTATATAATGAAATCTAAAATTTGTTATTTAAATAATTCTATATAATAACCTCTTGAA